>VZUI01046990.1:0-36357 GCA_013401135.1 Cettia cetti
ATGGATGGATGGATGGATGGATGGATGGATGGATGGATGGATGGATGGATGGATGGATGGATGGATGGATGGATGGAGCCTGACTGGGGGGCTGGGGGAGAACAGAGGGTGGAGACAAGGCTGGGAATGGTGGTGTTTGAGTGAGGTGTCCTTCTTGGGAAAAGGAGTTGGCTGAAGAGGGGATGTGGGAGGGAAGAGAGAACAGAATTGCTGCTTGTGGCATTTCCTAAAGTAACATCTCCAAGCTGCCTCACTGCTCTTTGGTGAGCATCAGAAGAATTTGGTGCTGATTTCCAGGTCGTTGTGGCTGACTCTTCCTCTGGCATATCACTGCAGGTTGGCAGTGGCTGCAGTGCTGGGCTGGAGCAGTGGCTGCTGCTTCACTCAGGGGTAACCCTGGGCAGCCCTAACATCTCCCCAGCCTCTCCCCACAGGAAAAAGGAGTGAGGGAGTGCCTCCATCACTGCTGCTGGTGTTTCTTCCTTGTCAGGAAAACTGCCTGGGGTTAGTGTAGAAAGGAGCTCAGCTCTGTCCTCACAGTGTGGGTGCTGCTGGCTGGTGAGAGCCCTGCTTGGATGGAAGGAGAGCCAGGGGAGAGCCTTTCAGAGCACAGCTGTAACAGGTTCAATACTCAGAATGGACATGGACCTCTCAAATTTTTAACAAATAAACCCTTTTTATAGTTAATATCCACAGTACCTTTGTCGATAACACAGGCTGAGTATTCACAGAATCAGCTACTGCATCACTATTCTGAAAAGCTCTGAAATATTTTATATAATGTTTTAAAATCACAGGATGGTACGTTAGGAATTACTCCAAGCTAGCCTTTGTCTATTATTATGCATTTTTACTGTGCAAAACTGTCTTCTTTTCTATCTCTCTCTGCACATTTCCCTGTCAAATGGAAGGTAAACCTAAATCTGTAAAATCTGTACCCTTTTTTTTCTGCTTCATTTTTTTTTTCCTTTAACCTTATCTGGAAAATGCACTGGTGAAACCAGTGAAAATTATTCCAAATAAAGCCATTCATCAGCATTATACGTCAGAAAACTGAACCTGTTTGCCTACTTAAAAGCAAAAAAATATATGCTATTGCCAAGATAGATTTAAAAATTTAAAATCTAGGTAGCTGCTTTATTTCCAGGAATTGCTAATGGCAGAGTATATTTTGAGTCAGGGCAATAGTCACACCTATAAAAGTGATTGGTGGCTGTTTGATATCCACAATTTTTATAAAGTTTGTCTCAGGCTTGCAGAGTGAGTCCAGCACTCGTCTGAGTCACAGAATGACAACAAGGGGGCCATGGGCTTAGAGGGAACTGGATCTCAGCAGTGACCAGCCAGAGGAGGTGGGAATGAGAGAATTAACTTGATAAAGCAGCATGACTGTGGCTGTGAGAATTAATGTTGTCAAGATTTATACTCCCCCACCACACCCAAAAAACCCACAACCTAATAGGAGAAACTTGGAGAAGTCCTCCACTGAAAATTGCCTTTAATCAAATTGCATCCTTTGGAGGATATTGGGATGAATTATATATTCTAGGCCATATCAGATCAGTGCCTACAATCACCAGAAATATTTTGGAAAGCTGGAAGGCTAATGCAGTGAATCTGTCGCAAGTGTTCCTTAGGACTCTTGAGAATGTAATTTATTTTAGTTTTTTTCAAGACCTGGATGTACAGTTGGAGGCAGTAAACTGTCCCTGGATTACTGGAAGGGTAGAATATGCTTTACATGTTGTGTTCTCCCTGGGATGCTTCTGCCTTTGCAGTTCTTGGGGTTTCCCACTCTTGCAGAAATTTAAAGGGGTTGAGATGGAGAATCAGAGTTCAGTTCTGAGACTTTTGAGGGTTGGTAGTTCTTGTAAATGGATAGGCTTGGTGACATTGACCTGAGCTGGATGACTCAGAGTCCATTCACAGTTCATAATGTTCCTTGGGGAGTGGGAGTGCAGCTGTGGATCAGCTGAGATGTGGTTACCTCTTGCCTCAAAGATCTTGGATGTGTTTGGGGCATGAAACCAAGATAACACATGAAGAAAGTCCTCCTGAGAAGCAAACCACAGGAAAAAACCAACCCTGTGGAGTGTAAAGAAGCTCAGACTCTGGGTCTGTTAATTGTCAGGGAAGTGGCCACAAGAGCATTGGCTAATAGATACTTGCTATACTTATTTTCACAAGTACCCAGCCTCCTGGATTGTCCCCTGCTCTTTTAGATGTAGCCACATCCTTTTAACCAGCCTGTGCTAGAGGGACACTGCCATGATCTGGGTTCCCTAAAAATGAGGAGATGCTGAGCAAGCAAGAGCAGCAAGGGTCAAATGCTGTCAGGGCTTTGTGAGTCCCTGAGAAGCACATTCTCAGCAGGGTCTGTGTCAGCCTGGTGTTTGTACCATGGCTGGTTACATCCTCTTTGCTCCTTGTCACAAAGGTGTGGTTTCTGCTCTCAGAATAGAGGGCAATGAAAACTTCCTTCACACAGAAACACAGAATGGTTTGGGTTGGAAGGGACCTTTAAGATCTGCTAATCCAACCTTCCTGCCATGGACAGGGACACCTCCCATGAGCCCAGTCTGCTCAAAGCCTCATCCACTATCATTCACCACAGAGGCCTTTCACATCCCCTTGCCTGATGAGGTGCTGTCCTTTGGAGCAAACCTTTTCTTCCTAAGGAAAGCAGTAAGCCCCCAATAGCCTCTCCCACTGCAAGGGAAATCTTTGTGGTCTTCCTTCAGATTATTTACACCAGTCTATACCAGTTGATATTTTTATGATTTTTTTTTTTTTTTTTTTTTAACTGCACCATGAAATGCAGAGTTTTCCCCTTCCCACCACAGCTGGGCTGGCCAGCAGTGCAGGGTGTGGCTGAAGGAACGTGCACACCATGCAAACTGAGTCATTGCCTGCAATAAATTGACATTGTGAAGGAACAAAAGCCATTCAAACCAAAATTGTCCATTTGCTTTTTGAGTTTGGAGAAATACAATGTGTGTAGTCCCAACAGAGGCATCTTGCATCAAAAGCTGAATTTTGCCTTTCCACCTCAAGAGCTGGAAAGTCACGCGGGCCTGGGGAGTAATGTTAAAAAAGCCAGAACCTGCCAGAAGGAATTCACAGTAAAGGGAGAGACTTTTTTTTTTTCTCGTGACTAAAACACCTGTCATAGCTGCCAAGACTCTGCTAATTACACAATAACTTTATTATATCCCACTTGGAAGAACAAACAATACTTGAAGCTCTGGAAATGAGCAGCCTTTAGACTAGATTAATGCAGGCAGAATGGCTGCATGGAGCCCGTGTTCGCCTCGTCCTCGCAGTAGCTCTGGAGAGTAAAATGGCTTGAAGACTCCCTTCTTTGTTGCCAGTGCTCCATAATAAAGTAATTGTGCAATTAGAAGCAGATTACTGATGGGAGATGAGCATTTTTTAGGCAATGTAGGTAAAAGTCTGGCTTCTCTGAATAAGTTCAAAGCCTAAGTGCAGCATCTCTGCTCCTTTTTACTTGAGCTTCTGGTAGTCCCTGGTGACATCCAGACAGGAGAAAAGGAGTGTCACTTGTTGAGTGTGGATTTTCTTCCTGTGTTAAAGTATTAAAAAGGTCTCATGGAAGATTTCACGGTGGTCCCTACCTTGTCCAACATCAATGCAGCAAGAATGGCTGCAACAGGTATTTGAGGGTCTAAAACCAAAATAAAACATAAGGGATAGAAGCCTTCCATTGCTCCCATCTTGCAGGCCTGACTACTTTGCTTCATTTTCTTGCCTGTCTGATGGTGCCGTGAACTCTGGGGAGTCAGGAGGGTAAGGGGAAGATGCTGCCATGTCTAGTGGTGGTGGTGGGAAAGAGCAGGATCTGCTCCAGTACATTGTGGTCCCTGTAGGCATCAGCCTGACTGAAGGGCTCAGTGAGTCTGCCCGGGTGAAACTGTGGGAGGGCAAAAAGATGAGCAACACACTGGGCAACAGACGTATCACAAATATGGATTTGAGGTGAACTCTTTAGGGGTGATGTTCCTCCAGTCTAAGCCTTATTATGATTTCTGCCAACCTTGTGATGCTGGAGTAAACAGGTACCATGGCGGCTGCTCTCTCATGACAGCCCTTGGAGAGGACTTTTTGGGTGACTCACCTCTGATGTGGTGTCACCTGTAGCTGCCTAACCCCTCGGGATTGTTAGTCTGGTACCTCAAAGCCAGGAAGGAAAACTTGAGATGTCTTCCCTACCCTGTGAGCTGCTCGGGGGACGGGACAACCGGCAGGAATGCTGGAACAGGCCGGTGGTGATCCACCGCCAACCCACAGCAATCCATGAGCCCTCACTGCTCCCCGTCCCCTCTGCTGTCCCTGACGAGTGTGGTGCTGTTTGCAGGTCCCGTGGCGGTGATCAGCGGCGAGGAGGACTCAGCCAGCCCCCTCCACCACATCAACCACGGCATCACGACGCCGTCGTCGCTGGAGGCGGGCCCAGACACGGTGGTGATCGGCATGACGCGCATCCCCGTCATCGAGAACCCCCAGTACTTCCGGCAAGGCCACAACTGCCACAAGCCAGACACGTGTGAGTGCCCCCCGGCCAGGGCTCAGGGCTGGGCTGGGGGTGGGGGAAGGAGGAGGGCGAGGAGGAAGAGGTTAAGAGGATGAGGAAGAAGAGAAGGAGGTTTTTTTTGAGGAGAGTGGGGTCTTGGTATGGTCCAGAAACCAAAGTGAATCTCAGGTCTCAGAAATCATACAAACATACATGTAGATGCTTCCAGAAAAGACTTTCCACTCTCACCTTCACCTCCCTTCACCCTCCCTCCGCCACCCACCCGTCACCTCCCCCCCCCTGCCTGAAAGTGCCATTCCAAGCCGGGCTCTTCCTCATCAGCTCCAAGCATGAGGTCCCAGGTGTGAGCAAGAGCCCCCTGGGAGCATGGGGATGGATGTGACCCCTGCTTGTCTGGGGAAAGGACCTGCCTCCCCTTCCTCCTCCAGCAGTTTCCCACTCATGGGGCTGCCTCTTTGGCTCCCCAAAGGGCCAGGGGGAAGCTCAGAATACATGGGCATAGGTGTGGCAGATGCCTGGAGCTATCTTTGTCTCCAGAAATTTTAGATGCTGGATGTCTTGTTTTTATGGGCTTCTGTAAAGCTTCTGCATCTTTCCTGTATAAATTTGGATCATGAACTGGGCTCATTAGACAAGCAGGAGGTGATCAAGCGTCCGTCTCCACTTTGTGTTTCTAAATTCTGAGCATAAAAGAAAAGTGCTGTGTAAAAGGATGCTTTTCTGGGAGTCCTGCACCACTTCCCACGCGAGTGGTGGGCTGCAGCCTTCCCCAGCATGCAGCTCACAGGCAGTAGCTGAGCTCTTCCAGGCCTCTTACCAGCTCTGAGATGCTAGCTGAGCAATGCAGGAGGTTTGGGTCACATTCCTCTCTTGCTGTTGCACATCCTTTTGGTGTGTCTTGGTTCCAGGTAGAACTGGAAAAATAAAAATCCTGCAAAACAAAAGGTGACAAAGCCCTCAGCTTGGGCTATCTTTGTGGCCCAGCCAGAAGCAGGGAGTGCTATGCTGATGTCAGCTCTGCTCTTCCTTGGGCTGCTGCTGACTCACAGGTGCAGGAGGCAGAACTCAGCCCCTGCAAACAGGGAGAAAGCCCATCTCCCAACCTGCAGGAAGCCATGTGGCATTAAGTGCTCAGGAGCATGCTGCTCCTGGCCTCCATTCCTCCATCAGGGAAAGGGGAGCTGCAGTTGCTGCTCCCATGGAGGTATCCCTTGGGCAGCCCCCACTGTGCACCCTCGTGGGTCCTGCTGGCTTGTGCCCAAGCCCTTAGCACTGTCCTTCACTTGCCAGAGCAATGGAATGTACCCAAAGAATGTGCCTGGCTTTCCCCTTGATTTTCATTTTAATGTGCTAAATTTGGTCTGTTTGTAGAGAGGGGAGGAGGAGGGCGGTGATTAGGCAGGAGTGGAGAAGCTGAATGTAGCGTGGTTTTTCTGTGCTGTTAATTATATATTTTACATTTCTTATAGCACCTCATCTCAAAATGATTTACAAACTCTGATGGCTTGGGAGGGAGGGCTCCCCCGCTTTACTTTTTCTTCCTTTCCCTCCTGTGCTGTCTCAAATCTCTTTAATCTGCACGCCGACCATTGCAAGGCGTGGGTGCTGTTGAGGCTGTGCAGTAGCAGAACTTAAACCTCAAAGGATAAGTTTTGCTCTAAGCCTTTACCCTGTCAGGGCTGGGTGGGTTGCAGGGGAAGTCACTCACAGCAGGATTTGACCTCAGAGCTTCACGGGGCTGTTTGAGTAGGCTCTGAAGGGTTCTCAGGGATGCTTGGGGTGGCATCTGGAGGTGCTTCTCCTGTGAAGGGTGCCACAGGAGGGAATGCTCCAGGTTTTCCAGGACTGCAAGGCAGTGGGGCTGAAATCAAACCTCACAACACTGGTACTCCCTTTGGGGGATAATAAGAGGCAAGCTACAGCTGGTTGCTTGCAGGTTGAAGACCTAAGTTTTTCTTCATCATTCATGGGGCAAACCCCAGACCTTGACTCCTCAGGCAGAGTTGAATTTGGTGTATGTTTTTTATTTTAGACCCCAGGCCTCAACTTGGTCAAAACTCCTGACTTCACTGGTGGCTTTGCTTGAGGCTGGAAAGTTTCATAATTCACCTATTAAATTAACCATGCTTTAGGGAGCTTTTGCTGTTAGGGATTTGTTTGATCTGATGTGCTCTACTCAACATAAGCCTGGGCTGGAGAATATTTGTTGCTCCTGTTCTCCCCGTGGTTGTCATGCTGGAGGGTTTTTCTCTCCCCCTGTGCAGAGCTTGGACACAAACACTTCTCTATTTGCTGTCACTTCTAAAGAGAGCTCCTCTAGGCTGGGGAGTGCCTCGACACCCAGCTGAGCCTGTACAGATGCAAACTCCTGCTACTACCTCCCCCAGAGCTGCTGCCCAGCTGTGAGCAAAGGTGTTCTGTGACACCCAGCATCTCTCCTTTGCACTGAGCTGTTGCCAGAGCAACCTCTTCAGCAAGCATTTTCCTTCTCCAACACGAAGCTTTTCTCCTTCCTTCCTCCTGCAAGCATCCCTGTGCTCTTGGATGCTGCCTGGGTCGAGGACATGCCATGCTGCAACGAGGGGAGCAAACTCTATATGCTTAATGCAGTATTAATAGTACATTGATGTGATATAGATTTCTGTCACCCTCCATACTAGCAAGCATCACTTATCATGCAGGGATGACGGATGTTTATTCCCAGCCACTTAGCTCTGCATAATGGAATTGCAGCTGAAATATGGAGAGCAGCTCCCTGCCTGCGGAGCTGGAGGCCTCTTGCTCCCTCTGTGCAGTGCTGTCCCATGGGATCTTCTTGTTAATGTGTCCTCAAGGAGACAGAGACATGTTCTTCACTGGGAATGTGCTGTCCTCGTGTCGGTGGGTGAAGGGCACAGGAACCAGCCCTCACTTCTGGCTCTCTGGGATTTTTGCAGTTGTCTTACCCTCTTTCTATTACTGCCTGACTTAGTGCAGAGGTGGGACAAGCTTGACTCAGAATTCTCTTTCCCTTTCTGCACAAGGGGTTCTCAAAGAGCCACGGAAGACACCAGCACCACCCTGTTTTCTCATGTTGAAGCATTTAGCTGTTGAGAAGATACTCCTCCATCTCTGTGCTGTAACTCGGTGCTGTGCTGGGCAGCACAGGGTTTGCATCCTGTCCTTGCTTCAGCTGTCCTTGGCCCTTCCTGGAAGGTTAAGGAAAGAGTTTGGCAATGTGGACAGTCCAACCACAAGTGGATTTCAGAAGAGTAGGCTGAAACTGCCTTTTTCTCCTGATCTTGTGCACATGGAAGGGAAACCAAGTTCTGCTTGGCAAACAGCAGCAGGAGGAGCAACAGGTTGTGAGGAGTTTGCACCTCTGTATCTGGAAATAAACAGACCAGAAGAGAAGAATGGGACTTGTGACAAGCACAATGGGCAGAATAAGTGATGAAGATGAGAGTTTAGGTCTACATAACATCAGCCTATGGTCAGAGATTTTGGTAATGCAAAACATGATGCAGTCTACCCACATTTGGGGCCAGAAGCCAGCTGTGTGTCCTTCTGGGCAGGCTTGGCAGTAACAGCAGCTTCTTACCTTATCTCCCTGTCTTGAAATTCAGGATTTGAATTCCCAAAATTCAGGATTTGTAATTATGAATAGCTGGAGATTTCTGCGGTGAGATATTGGTAATGTTTCAAAAGAAACATTTTGGAAGGTTGTTTTACTTAAATAATAGTAATTAAGTAGTAATTAATTCTAAGCACAATGCATCAGATGCAGATTAGTACTTGGATCTGATCTCTCAAGCTTTACTCAAATGCCACAGAACAGTTTTGTAGCGTTCAGTTCCCTTGTATTTCTCATCTAACAAAACAGATCTTCTGGAGAATGACACAAATTGGAGGAAAAAATCCAACCCCTGATGGAGAAAATTGATCTGGGGGGCAGATCCCCACCTGTGTCCCAGCAGTGGATGTTCAGTTGCAACAAGTACAGTGAAGCTGGACTTTTGAGGCAAATTCTTTGATCTTGGGGGAGGTTTTTGCCAGCCACGACTGGAGCTGGCTGTGTTTTCCAGGACTGGCTCAGTCTGGGGACTGGGATGCATTCTCCACACGGGTGGAGCAGCCGTCCTTTCGTAGAGTCCTAATGAGGGTTTTTTTCAACCTCATTTATTACAGGCTGCCCTGACATAATTACATATTCGAAGTTAGTAATTACACGTATTCATGCTAATTAAGTAATTAGATATAATTACACTAACTGTAAATACATGGTAATCGGCTAAAAAGAAGTACTTCAGAAAAAAAACAAGGCAAATCACACAATAAAAGAGCCATCAGCACTCTTTCACTCAGTACCCTGTCTTTATCTTGTATTTCAGTGCAGCTTAAAGGGAACATCATGGTCATTTAAAAATCATATTTCTTAAACAAATAGATTTTCTTACCTTTGCTTTCAAAAGATCTCAAAAACTAAAATGGATGTTTACCCTTAGCACTGTTAATTTTTTTTTGTTTGCCCAGTGTGTTTTGTTCATCCTGGGCATGGGAAGATAAAAAGTATGCAGCATTTCTATTTTTGGTCAGTTCATGGTCTCATTTTTGCCAAAAACAGCAACAACATAAAACTGAAGTCATGAGTGCTTGTAGTGTTATTTGCCTAAAAAAGAAAACTGAAACAGTTGGTAGTGGAAAAGAAACTTTTCCTTTTTTCTTTTTTTTTTTTTTTCCCCCAGGGATAAGAGAATTTGTCAAACATTCTTTTTATGTAATATAAATGTGGAGTGCAAGGTGAAGTGACAGCAGCACTCTGCTTCCCCACGCCCAGCCTGGGGCCAGGCTCTGCAGGTTTCAGTCCCTCACACAGAGCTCTGCTGTTTTTTCCAAACTATTCTTTTCCTCTTGTCTCCTCTAAAATGAAGTCCCCAGGCTCTTCTCCAGAAGGGCCCAGCTCCCACTGCTCTTCTGAAGTAGGCATTTGTGAGTAAAGACTCTTCTGTGCTGGAGCTCTCATGGTCTTACAGTCTTGTCCTTCTCACTCAGCTCATGTGAGATATTTTAAGGGTCTTAACAAGGACCTGTGAGTAGCTGTTTACTCATTTATGTGTTTTGCTACTCTGTGCCCTGTCTCCTCACTGTTTGTAGCAAAGCCTGGGCTTGTGGCTGGGGGCTGTGGAAGAGCCCTGACCTCAGAGCTCAGCTGCCAGCAGGTGAAGGCATTGGGGGTCTCTGCAATGACCTTCAGCCTCGGAATTTCCCTCCTTTCTGTTTTGCGGCTGGCTCTCGTAGAAACTGCTCTGAGCTCCAAGTGTTGATGTGAACATCCTGCAAAAGATTTGGATGCTGAAGAAGCCTTGTGGGCTCTGGCTGGCTGTTCCCAGAGCAGGTGCTGTAGTTATCTGAAGAAATGTGTGAGCAACCAAAAGTACTGCTTCTGTCTCCCACCAGAGGAGAAATGACCTTCCCTTGTGCCCAGAATCACCTTTGTGTCCCCTTGCCCAGGGCGCAACAGCTGACCAACAGGAGACATTCCAAGTGGGACTTGATCCGACCTTCACAGCTCTCAGTTTTCCTGCCTGGGGCTATTTTCTGCTCTGCATCGTTTCTTCTATCCCTGAAAGAGCAAGTGGAAAAAAATATCCACATTTTCCAGAAGTCCAATCTACCTTTGCAGAAATGGAGTGTCCATCCCACCTATTGCACCTGTGTTTTGAGTTGCAGTCTCACACTTCAGACTTTCCTGCTTTGATGGTGCTACAGAAATGAGTTTTTTTCAAGATCTGTTGGAAAAGCTGGCAAGATCCATTGCCTATACCTTACCCCTCAGCCAGCTCTGGAGATGTTCTCTGCGTGGTTGTACCGTGAGGAGGAAAAGCAGCGTGGCTCTGCCTGCTCCCTGCCTGTTTTAGGAGGAGCTGCTAGACCCCAGCTTGCTCCTGATGGGATGGGCACCTGACTTGGTTTGGACACAAGCCAATCACCTCTGCTCTTTGGATTTTAGATCCATTCTCTGCTGCTTTAACTTGTGTTTACTGGAGATATTTGTAGCAACACCCAGGATCAAAGCGGGACTAGCAGACTCCAGCCCCAGCTGAGTGATGATACATTGGTTCCTGGTGATGAAGATCCATGAGGAAGAGAAACCCTTATATCAAGAAGAATCTGGCTTTGGGCTGTGGGTGGTGACCAGGCTGCGGAGGGACTGCTCTGGTGGTGGAAATACTGCTGGATACAGACATCAAGGGGTTGACAGGGAAGTATTTTCTCGTTCAAAATTCTTCTTTCTCTTCGGCCTAAAAGCATCTCCGCTGGACTGTTTAATCCTGATGTCTGTGGGGCCAGCAAGTAGAGTTGGCTCCCCTGGGGCAATTTCAGGAAGGGAGCTCGTGATGTGTGAACTGTCAAGAACTTAACAAGGCAGATGAGAGAAGGTCCTGACCTGTTTTCCTACTGGATTTGGAGTGGCTCTAGTGCAGCAGGCTGCTCTTTTTGCCTGGCAGCCTCATCCTTGCATCAATTGGGTTGGACCAGAGTGCCCAAGAAAGCAGCACCTCATGGAGGATGTGTATGTACACCCTGATATTCCACCTTCTATCCAGCCCCCTGCTCATCTCATATAGGGGCTCACACCCTCCCTCTCCTCTTGCAGCATTCCCTGCCTCCACACACACTCTCCACTCTCCCTGTCCACTCACCCATGGCTTGGCACGAGTCCAGACTCATCCTGGCAGTGTGAGAGGAGTAGGACACAATAGGGATAAAACCACGTTTACATTCCCTTTGTTACGAGCTATGTCTGGGTACTGGTGCTTCTCCCTATCCATTTGTGCTTGTGATGTGCTTAAACCTGAAGGAGGTGTCTGTGCCAGAGAGAGCAGGGCTCTGTTCAGCAGCCAGCACTCCTCATGGGTGTGGTTTCATCCCTACGAGACAAAAGGTAGCAACACAGTACTCAGCCTGAGGCTACTGCAGACTCGGGTAGCCCAGGTGTCAAGAGCGTCCTCCTAATGGCTCGTTGATTGTGTGAGTTTTGCTGTGGGTCGCTGTAAAAATAGCTGATGTGTGTATGTGTGCACGGGCAGAGTGGTGGTATTGATTTCTTTTGGCCCTCATTTTAACATTTGTCTTGGTTTTGAATGAGTTTTTTGGGGGGTTATAATGCTTGGCTGTTGGGACAGTGTCTGGCAGCTGGGGTACCCCTGCATTCCTGGGGTAAAGGGGGTGTCCCTGTGGTACCTGGCCATGGGGTACTGTGAAGGAGCCAGGAGTTCCCAGAGTTTGCAAGGACATTGTGTTGTGAGATTTTAGTCTCTGCAGGCTCTTTTTCAGGTTTAAAATCTCTCAGAAGTGTATGGGGCCCCACTGTGATCAGACAGGAGGTGTCTCTCTGGTTGGAGATTGCAGGCTCTCATTTTTCGTTCATTGTCTGGCTAAATTGTGATTCCTAATTAAAAGTAGCTGCTATTGTTTAGGAGTTGGAGCAGTTTTGCACAACCACACACACAGCAGGAACATTATTTGTGGTGCTGCCCTGCAGGACGAGAATTACGACCCAGAATCTAGCAGAGAACCTGCACATCAGCAGAGGTTAAAAAACCCCAAACCTGTGCTTAGTGCTGCTTTTGGGCTAAACTGCCCAAAACATCCCTTTCAGTCCTGAAAGACCCATGTAAAAAAATATTCTGCCTAAATAGTTTCTGTGTGGAAGAAGGCTTTTGTTTCCCAGCCCTGTGTGGTGGCTGGCTATGAGATGGGCAGGCAGAGAGAGATGGCTCCCAGCAGCACAGGGCAGGTGGAGCAGAGCACGATTGCTTCACATAACAAAAATGAATAAATTATCATTTTTGATTGCTGGACACTTCCAGTCCACCTCAGCATCCTGCTGCCTGTCTTGCTCCTGTTGGTGGGTGCAGACAGGGGGTGGATCAGTGGGATGAAGGAAGGTGCTGCTGCTGATGGAAACTCCACTTCTGCTGGTCTGCTCCCAAAGCCCTGAGCTGAAGCAGCTGTTTTTCACCATGGTTGAGAGTAAAGCACTGCCCTTGTTGAACAAGATGTGATTTGCTGGAGTGAACATACCCATTGGAGAGCTCAGCAAACCCATTTCCATGTGCAGCTGATGTAAGATTTGTATGCAAGCGTCTCGAGGTGAAAAGTACATTGGAGTCACAGCATGTGAGGATTGCTCTCAATGCCTGGGCTTGTCTCCCATTAAGGCAGGGTTTATTGCATAATCCATTTTTAGATTCCTGCACACTCATTCCTAAACACACTGCAAATTACCTAGTGCTGAGCCTTGCTTGAATCTATTCAAGCCCTCTCTCCCTGCCCCTCCCTGGATCCATCTCTTTAAGTGGTGGGAACAGAGACTCAGTGAAAGCATGAATATTTCTGTGTGTACCACTCCAAGGATCAGGCTGTCCTGCTGTCTGCAGCCAAGCATGGTCAACATGGGATGCAGTACTCAAATTAAGGGATGATTTACAGTTTCATGTAGGCTCAGCTTTTTCTGATGCTCATTCCAAGTTCCTTTGTTGATGATGCAGCAGCATCTGAAGTTTTTTATCACTGCTGTGGGTCTGTAAAAATGTCACACCTTTCTTTCAGCCCTACTAACCTATTTTTCCTCACTGAATCAGAGCACTGAGTCTGAAGATTACTATACCTACCTATTTTTATATATAAATATCATATATATGTTTGATCTATTTCAAATGCACTGGTTTATAATGTATGGACACCTGTTCTTGTACTTTTAACAGATTTTACATCATCCTTCCCTGTCCAACCACCATACTCCTTTTTTCCCTTTGTGAGATAAAAGGGACTTTTTGTTTTCCCCTACAAACATCTCTTAAATTCAGGCCAAGCATTTTCTCTCACTCCCATAAGTGTGACAGGAGACAGCTAAGTCTCCTAAGTATATAAGGCAAATTGCAATTAGAAGAAAACACTGGAACAAAATTTCGTCAGTCCTTGTCTCCCTTCTCCCAGCCCTTCTCACCCCTCCACCTCCCTCTTACAGGATTAAGCCAAGCTAATCCTCAGATGAGCAAGATCTTGGGTAAGCAAAGAGCCAAGGGAGGAAAAAGAAAAATCCTTCACACTCAACACTAATAAGGAAATTATAGGCATCCTACATTATGAATTGGATGAATTTTTAATGTTTAGAAATGCAGTTGATTTATAATGCATCCATCCTGGACTGCAGGGCCCGTCGCCAGCTAATAAATAAATGACAGCCCCCTTGTATTAAAAGTATCAGTCATTCTACGTCTCTGTGCTGTAATTGATGAGGAGCATTGAGCAAGGGAGCTGGTGGCAAGCAGGTGCATGCAAGAGCAAAAGGACCTTGTGTTTCAGGCTATACCTGGGGGCTTGGCATGTGAGAAAGTCACAGCCCAATCTTCCAAGCCTTCTCTCAGATTGGCCATGGCTTCTGCTCTATCCCATTGCTCACATTCCAGAACCAGAGAAATAAAGAACTTAGCTGGGGCTGTGTGGTTTTGAAAAGTCATTTTAAGGCCAGCTTAGGGCCCTGTTTAACTTGTCTTATGCTCTAGAACAAGTCAGTTACCTTGGACAGCAGGAATGGTTCCATCTGAGGTGGCTGCCCAAAGATTCCTTCCTACATGTGGAA
Source organism: Cettia cetti (assembly GCA_013401135.1). Lineage (NCBI taxonomy): Eukaryota > Metazoa > Chordata > Aves > Passeriformes > Sylviidae > Cettia > Cettia cetti. The sequence continues at coordinate 14,181 of VZUI01046990.1, forward strand.
GGAGGTAGGAGGTTTTGGGTGTGCCTCGTGTGAGACTCCTGGTGAAGGCTGAGGGGATTTTGCCTTCTGTTCTCTTGACAGTCCTGGCTATTGGCACAGCCAGGGTGAGACGAGCTCAGAGTCAGGGATCAGCATGAATTCATACAAATCCCACCACAAATGTTCACACTGAGGCTAAAAATAAATTTTGGGCAAATCCCAGAGCTGGGGTGGGAATGTTCTGCTCTTGTGCCAGATCCCAGCAGAGCCCAAATGTCAGGGGAACATTACTGAGACCACAGCAGGCAGCCGAGTATTTGAGGGATGGGGAATATTTTATCCCCTCCTTAATGAGGAGAAGTAACCTGGCATGTAATTTCCCCTCTATTTCCTGGAAAGAAGCATTTCCCCTTCCAGCCCATCAAAGGGCTGCTGAGCATCTTCATCTCCACTTTATGGATGAGGAGAGGCAGCTGGAAAGACATCAGTTTGCTCACGGTCACACCAGGTTGCTGACAGCTAGCAGCCTGGCCCGTGTTCAGCCCACTGGACCATGTTGCATGTTTATGAGTCCCCACCTTAAGTCCTTTTACAGCCAGTCTTTTGGAGTCAGAGGGTTAGATGGATAAACACATCCTTGGAGCTGTCAGCTGCATAAAATGATCCCAGAAAATAGCAATTCTGGACTTTTCCTGCTCTTTTCCAGATAGCTTATATCAAATTGTCCTTTTCCACCTTCATGGGGGCCATGCTACAGTCTAAATATGTTCTGCTTTTCTCTCTTGAATGCTTCTGAAGAGGCCTTTCCTTGCAGGTCTCCTTCCACGTAGGCATTGCCTCCTGGCCGGCTTCACTGGAGTGTGTTGGAACCCGAGTGCTGGGCTCAGAGGAAAAGCAGTCATTTTTCAACTTGGCTTTAGTTCCTGGCTGCAGGAATTAGGCAGGGAGGCTGGGATATGAGCCTGGCTGCCCAAGGAAAGCACTGCTCTCTAAGATGCAGACTTTCATCTTGACCTGGAGGAAGGAAACGCTTATTGCCTTATTTATTACATTTCCCAATAGCAGTGTAAATACCATATCCATGATAGATACAGATCTTATGAATAATATAGAGATTTGAACTAAGTAATTGCTGTGCTTTTTTAATACAAGAGATCCTCAGTGTCGAGCAGTATTAATGATCTGTCTTGACACAGGCTCAGCAGAGGGCGATTGCAAACCCCAGTTCCGTGAGAATTTGAGAAATTGGGGGAGAAATCCTAATGTGCTGTTCTTCCCCTCTGTTCCCTGTGGGACACTTCAGAACGAGTATCCTGTCTGCTGATTTTTTCTCAGCTTTCCCTAGACCCTCTAAGGACAGGAAGGCTAAGTGGGTTTTGGGAAAACAAATCCCTTTTGTAGGCAGGCTGGGCTGGGCTGTCAGAGGAGGCAACTTTTGGAGGAAATGTAATACAAAGATCCTAGCAGCTCCCTGTGGTCACTAACAGTTCTCCAGACATTTCTGGAAGAACAAAATGATTAGTTACAGTGAAATAGCTAAATTCAGGTGGAGGTAGTGATATTTTATGTGTCTGCTGATCTGAGCCTTGTCTCTTCTCTGTGGCTTTAATATGAAGCTCTCCTTTCCACTTGCTCTCTGAAACCCTTGTGCAGCCTTGCTGCTGTGTGCTGTTTAGCAGGTGGCTACGTTATTATGAGAAATTCTCTTTAAAGTCCACTCTTTAATGCCTTAGAATCTTTGGGGGTGAATTTACGATATTAAGAACTATGGAGATTTAACACCTTTTCTGCAATGACATTGTTGTGGGGGAAAGGATAAGGGAATAGCAATGACAGGATGTGGTGTGGGTCACGTAGTGCCTTGCATCACTGGTGGCAGGGAGCTGATAGACCCACTGGCTGGTCCTTCTTGCTCCCTGCTGTAGAGGTGTTGGTGTTACAGCTGCAGAGCTCCAAGGCCTCTTTAAATAAATGGAGCTGTCTGAGAAGGCTGTGAATGCCTTTTCAATTTATTTTTTTCCCCCCAAACATAGCACCTCAAGTCTGAGTCAGGCTGTTAACCTTTTTCTTTCCTCTCTTTCTAGACACTTCCTGCTTTAAGGTTATTTCTCATCCTTCTTCCACTGTCACCCTTTTAACAGGAATGAGGGCAGGTGAGACCTGTGGACTCCATAGCCCACATTCTCACCTTGTCAGTCCAGGAGGAGCAGGTCTTGCTGACCTCTGTGGGCTGTGTGAAGCAGGGACCGTGGGCTCAGGTGTTTTTTTGATAGAGGAATGGTGGCTCATTAACACTCTGTGCCCCTCAGATAACTTTTATTGATCATCAGCTGCTTAATCAAAAACTCTATCACAGTTTGTTTCGATTATTTTTTCCATCTCTTCATCTCTGGAGAATTGGCTTCGCCAAAGTTAATGCACTCATTATGCAGTTGGGAAATCACTGCTACAGACTGCTATGTAAATCAAGAGTTTAGGAAGATTTGTGTCCTCCTTCCCATGTGTAGCAGGATGAATATACTGGGTGCATATTCCTCTGCCTGATGTGGTGAAACAGGCATGAGGGGAGTATGGCTGAACTGGGTTTTGACCAGCCTGAGGTGGCAGAACTCCTCTCACAGGTTGCACAGAGCCCAGGCTCCACATCTGCATCTCCACAGTCCTGGTACAGTGAGGAACAGCACTGCTGCTGTACCTGGTCCTGTATCTATACAGATCTGAGCACCCCTGAAATCAGCACCCTGTTCTTGGGCCACAGCTGGAAACTCTGTGAACAGTGGCTTTACTCTTTTGAAAACTGTCAGAGCTTCTGGGGGAAAGGAAGATATTCAGCAAGTGGCAAAAATATTTCCCATCTTCTGCCATGAGCAGCTCTGAGAAGTGTCAGGCCAGTTTGAGCAGGAACATAGGAAAGACTTGGGAGAGGAGCCCTGAGACAGGAGTGCTGCTTGTTGTGCCACTCCAAACTTATTTGTTACTCTAGTTGTGATGGATGTCCTGATATGATTAATTTTCGTTTTGTCTTTTAATGTTTACTGCATAAAATCATTCTCCTTGATCCTATACCCTATCAGGGCTACCTACTCCATGCTGGCTATGGTGTTGCAATGACCTAATTTGATTGCAGAGGGTCGTGTCCCGTATAATGTTGTCTCATTTTCTCAGTAGTCAATGCAAACTCAATTTTATTTTGTTTGAAAAGAAGGGAAGAGGAGACAGGAGCCCAGGATCCACAGCCAAGCTTACACCTGCAGCACTTGCCTTGTTGCCTGGCTGTAATGTCCCATGTAGTTCAGCTTGGATGAGACCTGCAGGCTTGATTTATTATTTATTTTCCTGATGGTGCTGAAGGGGAGAAAGGATGGGAGCTGCAGCATAGAAGGGCCCTCATTTGTAGGTGCTGCACTGCTGATTAGCCTCAAGGAGTCATTAATCCAACAGGCTGGGCACTCTCTTGATGGAGCTTATCTCAGGAGGGGAGGGTTAGCTGTGCCTCCCTGTGGGCCCTGGGTGAGTGTTCAGCTTTCTCCTTTGGTCTCCAATTAGATGCTTGGTCCTTTTCACCACAGTGTTTCACCTGCCTCAAAGACCCTTCACCTGCCTCCCGCCTCTGTAATTTATGAGTAGCTCAGAGGGGAGAAGGAGGGTCTGGTCTCAATTTGTGTGGCTCATTTGCATGTGAAATAAGCACGTCCCTTCAGCAGAGCTGCCAGCAGTCTCCTGGCCCTGCTCTCATTCAGCACAGCTTTGACAGCTCCAAGGCTGTGGCTCGGTGAGCGGTGGCAGGGCTTGCTCATAAACTGGAAGTGTCACTGTGTTTTTGCAGAGCTCGTCCAGAAAATGGTGTTTTTCAGCAGCTCATAACGGAGGTGTCAGCCTGGGATTTGGTCTGTGGAAAAAGAACCTGCTTTTGCAAGCTGCAGAGTGCACAAGCTCTCAGCTCTGGCTCCAGGGCCATCCCTGCTGGCTGAGATTGCTGCTGGGGCAAATTATTCAGCTGATGGTTTCATTGCTAATTTCCTCATGGGCCCTGGACTCTCTGTCTCAGTATTCATCTCAGGGTATTCCTCATTCTCAGCTCTGTCTTTTATTGCCCTGTTGGGCTTTGAGTGGGCTTTTGATTGAAAATGGACCTGTTATGGTGAGAGAGGAGCAGTCAGAGAGGCTCTGGCAGGCAAAATCTACATAGGGATGAATAAATCAACAGGTCTCCAGGTGTGCCACCAAACAGGCTCTCTTGTCTTGATCCAAGGATTTAGTGGGAAGAGGACAGGCAGTGGAGAGGCAGTGGTCTCTGTGGCTGGACAAGGACCAAGGAAATAGAATCATAAATCTTGAGGACAGGAAGAGAGGGAGGAGACTGGACATTGGTCACTCATGTGGTCCTCCTTGCAAAAATACAAGATTCCATGAAGGAAGCACAAATCTAGGCCTGATTTTTTTCTCCATTTCAAAATATTTAATCAGAGAATCAAATATGATGTCTTTTTAAGAAGAGGCTGGCACAGGGCAGCTGGCTGAGTGTTGCAATCAATGTATCCGCTGTGGAATGTTTCCTGCAGAAGTATTACATCCTCTCTCATTTACTTGATGATCTTTAGGGTGAATCAATCAAAAGATGCTGCACACAAATAGTTCAGCCTGTGTTCCTGTGGGTGTCCATTACAGAGGTATTTGCTCCCTGTTAATGGACCTGTTGATTAACAAAACCCCTACCATTTTTTAAATAGAAAGCTGTTACTTGATGGCAATTGTTAGCACTGGTTTCTCTGCCTCCCCACCTCCCCAGCACAGCTCTCATTCTGTGTCAATGGAGGTGACTGCAACAAAACACAGGTCTGCACTGCTGGGGAGAAGAGCCACATCTTACCCAAGCAGTTATCTGAGGAGAACCTTCTCCTGGACCTTGGGAAGGGCAGAGAGAGACTTTTCTGTACCCAGTGGGTAATTTCACCTCCCTGTGTCTTGTTCTGTTAATTGTGTTTCTGCACCCATCTACCTTGGCATGTGATGTCCTGTTGGACTTCAGTTATATCTGAAGAAGATATTCCCCTGAAATCCCCATCAGGCCAAGGCTCAGTAGCTCCTTGAGGAGTCTGATTGGATTTTACCCGAACTGAGAGGATGGGAGTTTTTATTTGGGTCTGTAAAACTTGTAATCTGCTGGAGAAATAGTGTTCATTTTTTTTTCTCTACAACATGGACATTTGTCAAGTCTCTACATTTCTGGGTGAAAATGTGCCCATGTTGCAGTGTTAGCTGTTGTTTTTCTGATGCTAGCATGGCTAGAACCCCAGCTGAAATTTTAAGCATTAGAAGATCAGGATGATGCCTCCTGCACAGAAAATGTCCTTACCTTTGATAGCCAAATCTTAGTGCACCCAACCCTGTGATGACTGAAGCTATGTAAAAGAGGGAGCAGAATTTTCAATGCTGCCAGAGCTCTGGTGTGGCACTGGGAACACATCCCAGGACAGGCCAGTGTGCTGAGCTGTGTGACACAGCTCCCTGCAGAGGCAGTCACGCAGCAGGGCTGAGCCTGAAGAACCAGGCTTGTGGCTCTGGGCTGTGTTCAGCCTCATGCTGGCAGTTGCCAGCAGCTGTTCTGCATTCTGGGAAGGATGTTGGGATCTTTCCTGCTCAGCTGGAGGCTGTGGGAGCATTTGGTCCTCTCCCAGGCTGCTGGTGCAAAGCAGCCACCGTTCAGTTTGGAGGGCCAAGCATCGCTTCAGGCTCCACTGCAGAGGGGACCAACCCCCCCCCCGTGTCACTTGTTTATCTCTGTCATTTATTGCTACAAACCAACTCACCCAGAGCCGTCCTTCCCACAGCTGGTGGGAGTCAAAGTGCTGAGGCTGTTAGTGGATTAGGGCAGCAGAGTGAAAACCATTTGGCATTTCTATCCTGATTCTTCTGGGTGCCTTTAATTAGCATGATTGCTCAGCTCAGATTTTGCCATGTTCTTTAGCTCCCCTGGTTAGGATAATTATTCCCCCAGCTCCTTTTGTTCCAATTCCTGATCGCTTACAAAGTCTCCTGTTAAAAGCCATTAAATGGGTAATGTGAGAGTAAATGTTCAGCAGCCTTGTGCTCTCAGCCCCACACGTGTGAGCTGGAGCTCTCAGCCCCTGTCCTGCACTCCTCTGCTCCCTGCCACGTGCTCCCTGCTGTGGCATCACTCTCTGCCTCCCTCTCACGCTTCCCCCCCGGACATCCCACGTGTCCCACACGCAGCAGGTTTGTGTGCACGCTCTCCCTGCTTTCTGCTGGTACTTTTGGCATCACTCAGCTTGGTTTCCTCCATGCACGGGCTGGTTTTGACAGCGAGGTTGAATTCTGGGCTGTGGACTGTGATCTCTCACATTTAGTTGCATGTGCAAATATGGAGGTGCCATAAGAAGTATATGTTCTTGCATATTTTAGCTGTGGTGTGGGGAGTTCTTGCCTCAAGGAACAGCTAAAATAGAGGGGGACATGTCCTGTGGAAAGCAGGACTTTTGTTGATAGATGATGGAGAAGAAGAAAGGCTTATTTTCCTTATTTTTTAAGTAAAGCTGTTTTCTTCTTTCTCAAGCCTAAAAGCCTCCAGTGGAGGGAAAACAGGTTTTTGATAGCTGTGTTCCCAGGAGTTTCCATGTTGCAGTGCTTCCTCATCCAGAGGCCTGTGAGCTCAGCCCCTTTCACTGCCCCTCATCTCTGCTGATGTTTGATCAGCACATGCCAATGACTCAAGTGGGGCAGACACACAAAGGCTTACACAGAGTGACGTGGTGTGAAATAAGATTGGGCCCAAGTGCTTTAAATGCCTTGTGCATTTAGGTGAATTGATGTGAGAAGGAGAAGGGAGAGACCCAGAACGAAACTGGGGCAGAGAAGGGTCTGGCAGACCTGCAGTTTGTTAAACCCAGAGCTGATTGCTGGAGCAAAAATTCACAGCTAGACCACTTGCCAGAAAAATCTTGTCAGAGAAGACTGCTGGTCCTTCCTCCTTTGAATGATGACCCCTAATCAACAGCAGACACACATTTTGGGCTTAGATCTTGAGTTGCTGCCCTGTTGTGCTGTGCCAGACCTACCTTCCCACTCTGCAAAGCTCACCCTCTGCTCGGGAGTGGAGTGAGGGTTTCCTTGCACAGCAGCAGCCTCCCACAGGGCTCCTCACTCACCTCATTGGTGCTTTGCTGGCTGCAAGGAGCTTTCCAGGCATTTCATACATTCTCTTGCAAAATCCTACCATGGTTCATTTTTGTTTGGTGGGAGCAAATCCCCTTCTTCTGCAGAATGAAGGCTGCCACAAATACCTGACAGTCTTTTGGTTGGCACTATCCAAAAGTCCCACAGGAGCTCCATAGTACCAGCATAAACCCATGTTTTTCTGTCTTCCCCTGGGAGAGCTCAGCCGTCCCTGTGCCCTGAGGTGTATGTTTTAGAGCTTGTGAAATACTGAAAGGTACCAAGATATGGTCTCAAAACAAAATCTGGAGCTGGGAGCTCTCCCTCGGGGAGTGTAATAACACCCTTTGACATATTTTGGTGCAGAAGACAACTTATTTTGAGAACCATCTACTGGGGCAATTATCAAGAGCTGAAGAGCTGTGGTGGCAGCTTTGTTTCCAAAGCAATCAGCAGAGTAGGAGCACTGGAGAGACACAGATGAAGAACAATAATTCCGGACAAGGCAGCATCCAAACAGCCTAAAAAAATCAACAAAACCTTGTTCCTCGAAACTCCCTGCTGCTCTCGCTGTGTTTTAGCCCTCAGCTCTTCCTGTTCCCATTTACAGCTCCTCTGTAGTGCTCGGTGCCTCCTTGCCTGCTGAGATCTCCTGCGCTCCTCAGCTTCCATCCTCGGTTTGTAAACTCCACAAAATCGTGTTTTCCCACAGGATGTTCTTCCTGACACTTCAGACTCTCGGGCTTGTACAGCTCCTGGGCTTCCTGGAGGGCAGCTCTGGCCTTTCTAGATGACATAAGGTGTTGCTGGAGCAGATGGCAGAGTAAAGAGACTTGAGCAATCAAGGATTTATTCTGGGCCTTGATCAGCTCCTCCCATCCTCTGAAGAGCAGGGGAGCATCCCTGGCAGTGCCTGGGCTGGGAAGGACCCAGCTGCAGGCTGCAGCAGTTGTGTGCAACCCTGCCCACCATCTGTGTCTCTTCTTGGTGTCTGCTGTCATATCCCAGCCCTCTGCCTTTACCAAGCACTTCTGTCCCCTTCTAGAGCCCAGAGCTCCTGCAGAGGATGGGAGCCTGGGAGCTGGGGCTGTTCCCTGTTGGATGTTCAGGACTGCCATTGCTTCCTTTGGAGAAAACGTGGTCCTGCTTTGTGCCACCGTTTTGCTGCCTGTGTAATAAATATAACAGCTCCTTCCTCCCCAGGGAATGAGCGAGGCATAACAAATTAATGTTTATGAAGCACTTTCCAGCTGAAAAGAAGTTTGAAACAGAGCTGTTGCTGTTCTAACTCAGGGGCTTCCTTTACTGGTTGGCTCTTTGATGTGGTGATCTGTGGTACTGGAGGATCAGCTGTACCATAATTGGAATTAATCAGCAATTAAGGAACACGAGCCCAACCAGATTCTTTCCCAGTGGATAATAATTTCTGGGCACATTAGTCAGTGGTTTCAATAACTTTGTAAAATGCTTAGGGTAACTATTGCTATCTGAAGCAGCTGGGGAACAGAGGCAGTGTCACAAGGACACGGATACCTGTCAGGCAAAGTGGAAATAAGAAGCTCTTGTAGCACTGTGCACTGCGCTTAAATTGGCAGCACTCCGAGGGCTGGCTTGAAAAAAAAAAAATTAAAAATTGACATAAGAATATATTTGAAAGCCAAAGTGATGAAAATGATGTATTACTTGCTAGGATGGGATCTTTCATGCCAGGTCCCTTGGGCTTTGTGGAGCGCAGAGGCAGTGAGAGTGCGCAGTGGTGAGATGAGGGGACTTGTGAGACAGGGAGACAGGTTTTTTTCCTCCCAGCAGTGGGAATGGTAGAGGAGAAGGCTCCTGGATGTTTCAGTGCAAGCACAAGGAGAGACAGGCAGGGCAATAGCTGGACAACGCCCATGATGTCAGCTACCACCAACTTTGCAAACACTTGCCCGCAGCTTGCTCTCATGGCTGACCTGTAACCCCTGAGGGTTTTTGCCACGTGTCCTTGCATGGCCATGGGTATTTCAGGGGACAAAAGAGCCATTCTCCTTGCTCAGGGACCTTCTCTGTGACCCACTACTACTTAAATGAGGCAGAGACTAAGCTCTGCATGTCGTGGGCGAGACTGCTGAGTGCCCAGCCTTTCCCCCTTCCCTGGTCCTCTTACAAGTCATTTCACATACTCTGGCTTCAATCTAACAAAAACAAAACCGATGAGGCCCAACTGATCTGGCTGCTTTCCATCATGCAGTGGGCCTCTGAGTGGCTTTAAATAGCTGCACCTCCATGCAGGCTGGAGAAAAAGCACTGGCTGTGCTTCTGGACAAGAGGGTAGCTTTGGCTCAAATCACAGGCCATCTCAGACCTGAAAATAGCCTTTTTTTTTTTTCCCTGTCATCCTTGGTCTTAAATAGATTTTTTTTTTTCCCTTCTTTTTTTCATTTTATACCCTGTTAAGTGCTTTCCTACTTTGGGGCTTTTCCTAAGGGGGATTGGTGGGGAATCTTGGAGCTCTGCCTCCTGAGCTATCAGGCTACATCATTTAGTATCTTGGAACTACTCCATCCATTAAAGGGTTCCAGAAAAAACAAACTTGTGATCCTGGCTAATATGGACATGGCCTACATTAGTGGTGGCAACAGTGGAAATGCAACAGATACTGGAATTCCTCTGACCAAAGGTTTAGTGAACCTTACAAAGTCTTCAAGAATCCACCCCATGGAAAGCTGTGAATGCTGCCCTTTCCTCAAGGAAAAGCTGTTTGTTTGTTGAGTGCCTGCAGAATTCTCCTTCTCCTTCCTCTGCCCTAGCCAAACATGAGAGAAGTTTATGTGGAAATGGGATCTTCTGGATCCATTTGCTTCCACTTTGCTCTTGCTCTCAGCCCATCTCTTCCTTTCCCTGCCCTCCAAAACACTCACAGTGCTGGGGTCTTCTGCTTGTGATTTTGAGTTGTGGACAAGCACAAGAAGATGGCACAAGCTTTAGCTAGAGCTCCATCTAGCACATTCCCAAGAGGTTTCCTGTGATGTCCAACCTCATTGATTAAAGTGGGAGACTCTCATCCCAGAGGTTCCACCATGGAAAATGAAAACAGATACAAGGTGAGCTGCGGTGGAGGGCAATAAGGACCCTGTTCACATGAAAATGAAGGATTATAAGAATTTCTGTAGCTCTCAGAGCCCTCCTAATTGAAGAAGAGGTGTAATCTACTTGAAGATCTGCTTGAGGTCTGTGTATCAGTGTGAAATTCGTCTGGTGACTGAACTTTCTTGAGTTTCTCCATTGTGGTCAACACTGTTGGGCTGGTGTGAATGAGGTGACATCTGGACTCTTTGACTTTGCCTTGGACAGTAGAGGAGATGATATAGTTATCTACAGCTGAGAGCATCAGGGAGAGCATCACAGTGTGTTTCTGCTGAGCTTCTGTGACCTGCTTTGTTATGGAAAGCAAGGCCTTAGGCTAGTTTGCATCTCACCCTGTTACATGCTGTGAGGGGAAGGAAAAAAAGAGGGTTTTGCTTCTTAGCCTTGCAGATGAACCCATCCATGACAGGAAACCTGGGATGTTGTCTTGCTTACCCCTCAGATATTGACACAGCAGTGCTGACTTTGACTAAAGGGATGGCTATTTCCTTTGCTCAGGATGTGGGCCAGGCTTGGTGGTTTTCATGCTTTCTTTGATGCTATTCATGCTTCATATCTGCGCATAGAGAAAGATAAAATGTACACTGTTGTTGGAGTCTCCTACTGCTTTTCCTTTATATCATAAATTCTGCTGTAACTCAGAAGAGAGCTCAAATCTCCATTGCCTAATGTGAGCTGCGTGGATAGCAGTTATGTTTGGCCAGCTTGTTGCCCTTAATTTGCTATTTTTGTTTAACCCATTTTTGCCAGGCGTTATGTAGCATCCCGTTGCTTTTCTCATCCGTTCCCACAGCAATCTATATTGCTGTTTCAGAAGCAGTTTCCTTCCCTGGGTTTCAAAACTGGTCTGCACCACTCCTGCTGTGGCAGATAGGGATGCTGTGAGGAGCAGTGCATCATTTTCTGCGTCATTCCCTCGCCTCCCCATGTCACAATCCCTGCTGCTCCTCTCAGGTGATGTGGAGCAGCCTCAGGTCTCCAAAGCCTTAGAAGCATGCTCTATATGAATAGTGGTAATTTTACCGGAAGGCACACAGGGAAGGCAAGGTGAAAATAACTGTTTTTTCTCCTTAGTTTTGCTCTCTCAGTGGAGGAAGTGTGTTCCTGGCAGGGCACTGTCCATAGGCTGGATTGGTACGGGCGTGGGGCAGAGTGGCCAAAACCCACTAGCCAGGGTGTTTGGAAACACAAGACAGCTCTGGAGGACTAAGTGGATGGCCAGGGTTGAGGACAAAAACTGATTGCATGGTTTGGTTGCCTTCAATTTTGTCCTTTCATTGCCACATCCATCCAGCCTGCTTAGAGAAATGTCCCATCTGCTCCCTCCATCTCAAGCTGTTAGAGCTGCACAGCAAATCTGAGCTCATCCCTCCTTCCCTGTTCTCCAACACTCTCCATACATTTATTCCACTACCATACGATGGCTATTAGTAGAGAGAGTATTATGTTTAAATTTAAAAAGTGATATCACTGGGAAAAGCACAAAGTTTAGTATGTCAGACCCTTCCCAATTTTGTAGGTCTTTGGAGATGTTTTTGATTTCCATCTACAGGGTGGGGATTCTTACCTCCTTACTATTTTCAGGCTTGCATGTCGGAGTTTCCCTACAAATCTACAACCGATGTCAAAGATAGTATTTTTCCTCCCATTTTCCAGCTGGCACTGACAAACGTGAAACTCCACAAAAGTTATTGTTTTTAAAATTTCCCCACCTCCTTCTTGGAAGTTGGACACTTCTATTTCTCCTTTTTTTCCCCTTTTAACAAGAAAGAAAAAAAAAAAAAGTAAAGCAAAACCCTCACATTTTTTAGGACATTTCCAAGCCGTTTTTCAGAAGCTAATAGCTGTGATGGTAGATGACATTTGTCATAGCAGCATCCAGACTCTGAACCTGTTGAGATTCACCCATTTTAACCCTGGACATCTCTGTGAGCATCATCCATCTCACATCTGTCAGCGAAGACATAAACCTAGCAAGAGCCTTGTTGGTTTCTGCTCCATACAAGAGAACGGGGTTAAAGGTAGCAGTACAGTAGGGGAAACAGCAGTGAGGAAGAGAGAGAAAACCAGTCAGGAGAGAAGCATTTTTTTTTTCAGATTCTTTGAGGCCTTTAATAAATCAGAAGGAGAGGATGCCAAAAGGACCGGTGCTGCATTGCTCTCCCAGGCCAGCAGGACGTGTGCTCAGCCCTTCAGCTCCAGAAACGTGGGCTGTCGTCCTGCCACGCTCCTCGTCGTCTCTCGGCAGCCCCCGCGTGTCAGTGGTGGGGCAACCCCCACTGCAGCCCCATTTCTGCAAAGACCCTGCTGTCACTGGAGATCCCTGCAGCTGGCATTCACTGATGACGCAGAGCAAAGCCCTTGGAGTCCCCAGCTTTAAGCCTTGCTGATCTTTCACATGTCCCTTTGCTGGGGCTGTGTGTCCCCAGTGGGTTTTTAGGTCTGTTTGGATGTAGCCCGGCAGAAGTGAAATTGCCTTAATTTAGCAGAGCTAAGAAATGCAAAGAAAATAAAGCAGACAGGAGTTCTCCTTGGAGATACTTGGTATTGTTGAGGATAGACTTTCCCAGCTATCCTTTGGCGGCCATAAAATATATTTATATTATAAAAAACAAAACACGATAAATAGTGACGTTCTGGGATGCCGTGTTTATTTGTGTCCCAGTGACTCTGATCACTTTAAACCGTGAGAGTTGAGCTGGGCTCTTTCTCACTCTCATTTCGTTTACTAATGATATTTCAACACTTGGAATTTGCCTATGAATCTTGTTTATGACACATGAACCAGAGCGGAGCCTGGCTTACTCTCCCATGTGGATCAGCCCTTAAGGGCCACTGAGAATAGCAGATAGTTTCCCCCAAACAAATTTAAACAGTTCCAAACCAAACAAACAGCTTTTGTCTGCATCCTCAGGTCCATCAAAGGAAACGTGTTTGATGTGCAGATGGAGTAAGATAGTGCAGCGGAGAAATCTAAATAGATATAAAAGACAAAATAGAAAGAAGAAATAGGAAAAGAAAAATCTTCTGGCTGGTGTAGTTTTGGTGTGAGAAATTTTCCTAACCTGTTTGAAAGTACTCTTCCTATTGAGATCAATTCTTAATGGCATCCAAGCTGCTCCATGCTGCTCTAGTGATGCCAGACTTGAGTTAACTTAGCTGATTTGTTCAGGATCCTGTGGCTGTATGAAGTGCAGGAGTATTTTCTAAATCTTAGAGCAATTATGAAGTTAAGACATCCCAGTAATTTCTTGTGAAAACCCTTTAGACCCATGAGAATTTGGTATAGATGAGAGCAATCCTCAAGATCCTGCCATGCACATCTTGGTCATGGCAAACAAGTGAATTTCCCTGGCTGGGGCATCCCAAGGCAGATACGTTCTGAAGAAATGTTTGATACAGCCCTTTAAAATATTATATTTGCCCTGTAAGTTTGCTGGACTGAAGGAAGGAGCTTGGCTGTGATCTCTGCTCCCCTTATTTTTCTTTCTCATCTGGCCAGTGTTTCTGGCAAATCCTAAACTCTCAGATCACTTTTAGAGAGGTGGGGTTGTGTGAGGAGAAGATGCCTCCAGCATGCAGGGTTTGGTGTAGATGGGACAGCGGGGATGAAGGAAGGTCTGTAGGGTTATGAGAGTCAGATCTCCCCAGCCTTGCAATGGTACTTTTTGGCTTCAAGAAGGTTATGCCAGATTAGATAAATTGTGAGAGAAAAGTAGGCACAGGAAGGAGTCTCCCTATTCCTCACTGTCTGCTTAGGGAAAAGATGGACTAGGTAGGAATTTGGACTTAGTGGGAACCTCTGGAAAAGAGTTGTTCCCAATTGTCTGTCCAGACCTCTTGCATGCCCCTTGTCCTTAGAGCACTTGTGCCTGCACGTTCCACATGAAATGATTGCTTGTTCTTCATGGAAAGACAGAGTGAGATAGCCCTGCCTGGAGAGGACGTTTTGGCTTTAATTTAATGGCAGCCGTTTGCTAGTTATTCATTTGGTTCTTTTTTATATAATCACATGTGTGTCGATATCTCTCTCTTTTTTTCTAGTTTTGCTCTTTTTTGTTTTTTCGTTTACTTTATTTTGCTTTTTTCTTTTTTCTGTTTTTTTTCCCCCTTTAGGTTTCAGAGAAATTATGTTGAATCCAATAAGCCTCCCTGGACATTCCAAACCTCTTAACCAAGGCATTTATGTTGAGGATGTCAGTGTTTATTTCAGCAAAGGACGTCATGGCTTTTAAAAACTCCTTAAAAGTCCCTGTTCTGATGTCAAGTTTATAGGCTGTGCCCTCAAAATGGTGGGAAGCAGTAAGCGTGGTCTGTATGGATTGAGGTCTCCTCCTAATAGGACTCCACAGCCCTGCCTGTACGCACGTTAAAGCCAACTGAAACTGTGGTTTTCTGTCACCAGATAACAGGGTTGTTCTTTTCCTCCAATGGTCGCTGTGTTCGTTAAATATTCCTGCAAGGCACAACAGCAGCAATGAGAGCAAATAAAGAGAATTAAAACCCAATTGAAAGGAGTCATCCTAATAACACAGTAAATAATTGTACTTTTGCTTTAAAATAAAACACAAAACAAAAATAAAACAAACAAACAAACAAAAAAAAAACCAACCAAGCCAACCAAACTGACATCTTTAGTCATGTCCTCCCTGCTTGGAGTTTTCCTTGTAAGCTTGTGTCTTCGCAACACCCAGTGAATGCTGCCATCACCTCTTACCTGGCCCCGCCATGGGAGGTCTCCCAGAGCGAGCTGAGGCGGGGAGCCTGGAAGAAACTAAAGCAGAATGAAGACTTTTGGTAAGAACAAAGGCAGCCCTGCTCCCAGTTCTTGCACAGAAAATAATGTTGGAAGGAATGAGGATGGAATGAAAAAAAAAAAAAGTGTCTTGCTTCTCTGACAGGAAGAGAGTGTGGTTATCTTTGAAGTGCACACATTCTAGGAGGCTTCTTTTGTTTGTCTGTCTGTTTGTGTGTTAGAGCAGCTCATTGGATCTGACCATATTGTTGTTGTACTCTGGTCTCTCCCTGCTGCTTAAATGATGAGCTTTATCTGAGGAGTTGCCTGGACTTCCTGCATGGATGGAGAATCCATAGTGCAGGAGGGTCTGTGTCCTTGCCAGGACTAGAGCAGTAAGCAAAGTGGAAAAGCATATCAGACGCTCGCAGGTCCCATTGCTGGGCCTTTTCCAGCCCCCTTTAGCTCTGCCCTGTATTCCCACCCCACCAGAGATTGATTGTAACCCAGCTGCGTACCCAGAACCATCAGCTAGAGGCTGGCTGACTGAAGGAGAGGAGAAAAAAAAAAAGTATTCTGTTGCTTCTTCTCTGGCAAAAACAGGAGTAGCGGTCCTGTTCTGGTCAATATTTGTATTCTCTCCCCCTCTCCTTTCCCACTTTTGTCTTACTTCATCCAAAGCCTCTCATATGGAAAAGTAAACCCTTTCATCCTGTCCTCAAGAGAAGCCAGCTGCCCTCGTGGCAACTTGCAGGGTTTTCCTTGGACTCTCGTGTTGTCACGTGTTTGGGAAATACAGATTTGCTCACATGTATCAGTGATAATCTATAAGCAAAGCAGATTTTCTCTAGAGGACAAAAAAAATATTCCAAAAGCTTCAGGTGTGGCCAGATCCTTTTGAGAGGAATATTGGACCAGGAGCTTGCTCACCAGCCACTCAGCTTTGCTTGCCTTCTTGGTGGCCCGAGATGACCTTATCACATCAGGGGTGTCTCTAAATCACCAGCCCTCAAGGGTCACTGCTGCTGGAAAAAGTTATGGTCCCTCTCCACCAGAACTGGGCAGAAGCCTCAGAATGGATGTTCTGCTTCATCCTGCCTTTACAGGAGACCTGCAGGAACCACCCTGGAGATTGCCGGGAGGTTTTATTATCAGCTGTCCCACAGGGATATCGTTGGGAATATTCCATTCTCTTGCTTCTTCTCCTGGTTCGTTTGCATAAAAAGGTAAAGTGCAATAGAAGAGTACTGGAGAGATGGTGGCAGATTGCTTTAAGTGAACGGACGTGTCTTAGGGGGCATCTGTGTTAGCACGAGGAGACCTGGCTCAGGTTGGATGGCTTCAGAAACCATGACCAAATCTCCCAACAACGTTTCCTGCCCGCATCGGAGCTGGAAATGCCAGAGGGGCACTGCCAGAGAGGACCTGCGGCCGTGTGCCACTGACACCTCAATTCTGCAGATTCACAGAGTGAGGAGGAGCTTCGTTGAGCGTGTGAATCACTGGGTGCTTGTCTGAACTGAATTTCCCCATCTCCTGGAAGTCGCCCACCTGACCTGGGGATGTCTTGTCCGTCTGAACTGTCTCCTCTCCCTAGCACTGTTCAGGGGACTCTGCTCTCTGTGTATCAGTCTTAGAGATGCATCTGTGGGCCTGGACCAGAAGCCTATATCCAAACACCCTAGCAGAGGAAGGGTTGAATTTTGCAGCTCAGGTCCATCTCTGCTTAGAAGAAATCCTCTGGACCGTACAACATAATTAAAAGCAGTTCTCCCCACTGTGATCGATGTCTCAATTTGTTTAACACCAATTAAAGTCTCTGGTTCCTCACTGCTGAAAACGAAAGCCAGTCGTGGCTGTTTGCGATTGGTGGCTTTAAGTAGCAAGCCTAAGGATGTTTCTTTTTTAAATTTTATTTTATTTTTAATTATTGTAAATCATTACCTCATTTTCTGTCAATGAGATTCCTCCATCTTTGAGCATTCTTATCTTGCCATAACTATCATCCTGTGCTAATGGGAAATGGGACGGTCCCTTTTCACAGAGACTATAGGGGTGTTCAATGTCTAGTTTCTTAATAAACACTTTATTTTCTAACGAAACAGCTGCACCAGGCCTCTTCTTTGAAGACAAAATAAATAAATGTTCAGAATGACATGTCCTATAGTCTACTTCTTCATGAGATGGTCCATGTGTGGGGAGTTTGGTTTGTTTTCTTCTTTGGCGGGTGCAGAGGGCGGGATTTACAGTTGTGATGGGAATGTTGCTCTTGTTTCTGTCACTCTCATCAGGAACAAAGATGTTTTCTTGCCTGAAACAGGAGCTTAGCTGTTAATGGTCTCAGTTGACAAGCTGTTGGTTTTTGTAGCATAAAATGGTCATATTCTCAGGGACAAGCTGGTACTGCAGGAGATTGTGTCAGGATTTGCCAAGACAAGTTTCCATAGTTAGTGGAAAAAGTTTTATTAGAAGCTTTATCTCTCAGGGAACTTGACAGTAGAAGATTATTCTGGCTGCAGTGCTTTTGTTGGGTATGCTGTTGCTTCGTGTCTCCTTGCTTGGCTGTTCAAATTAACACAAACTAGCAAAATGGGCTGTTGGGTGTTGTATTGTTGTACCCTCCTCAGGAACAATTAACCTCATGTTCAGCTCTCAAGGCTGTGTTTGCTGTAGAGGCAGTGGGGTACAGGTGAGCGCTGTACTCAGGTCCCTCATTAGAAATTCAGGTCCAGGTGGTTGGATGCTCCAGAAGGAGAGGAACCTTCTGCAGTGTGTGGGACTTGGCATGGGGGTGTGTCTTAGTAGTTGTGTCTTAGAATTGTTAACAGGAGAAGTCACTGATGTAACTAAAAGCTGCTGTGCCAACCTGCAGGTGACAGTGGGCATGAGGACGGGGGTGTGTTTGAGCACATATTGGTGGATGGTGCTGGAACCCTCTTAGAAAACCTGGTGAGAGTTTTGATGAGCAAATTAAAAACATGTTTTCCAGCATCCTTCTGTTCCTATAACTTCCTGGCATGACTTTCCAGCAAATGTCTCAAAATGATGCTGTGAGTGAATTTCTGCATGACCTTCTCTTCTAATGAGTGTGTCTCTAGGAGTGATGGGGTGCTGTGGTTCACAGGATTAGGTGATGGCTGAGACCTTAACCTTTCCAGGAATGCCTGCAGTGCCCAAGAAAAATGTTTGTCTCCTAACATAACCTTACACAAGGAATGAGCAGCTGAGCTGCATTGGATTTCATCCCTGTTTCCTTTTTCTTTCTGAGGTGTGGGAAACAAACATGGGGTTTGGAAGCTCTGTCTTTTCTTCTCCACTACTGCAGGGTCTGTTATCAGATTTCACAGCCCAGAAACATTGCAAACAGTGGTTGATTAGCCAATTACTCAGGCTGCTGCTGTGGTCAGCTTTGGTTCACTTTGCTTTGTTTTTCAGGGCAGCTGACTCCTTTCGTATGAGTTCCCACAATATTTTTGATGCTGTCAGTTCAAAAGGAGCTGGTTTAACTATGGGCTCTGGCAGGCATCACAGAGGGGTTGGACACTTTTTTCTTCTTGTTCTTCTTTCTTGGCTGTCTCTGTTGTCTGATGTACCCATGTGAAGGCTCCATGCTCTTTATGACAGCTGGACCATGAGTTGGTAATGCTGTGCTGCTCTCTCTCCCCACTCTGGCTTCAAATGACTTTTCAAATGAGGAGTTATAACTGAAGGAGCTTGGGATGCTGGTTTGGTAGGGTGGGGGGAGTGGACCTCTAGCATGATCAGCTCCTCCTGAACATCACAACCTTGTCTCCTCAGGTCTTGTAGAGTGTGGTGCCTGTGTGTGAATAAGCAGAGGAACAAAATTTTGGCTCATTGTACTTTGTCTCAAAAAAGATTGAGTCATGTTTCTTTCAGTTCCTGCTTGGAGGGAGCACGATGGGCACAGTGTGTTTCTGGCACTGTAGCTCTCTCCAGAGTGGAATCATTGTGTGGGACCTTGGGCTCAGACTTGCTGCAGGGCAGTGGCTGATGTGTGGGATGCTGTAGGTCATGACTGGGGTATATTGAGTTTCTGCAGCTGCTTATCCACATTGCACTAAGTCCTGATGTTCTTTGCTGCTCTTTTGTTTATTTAGATGTCATTTGAGGAGTCATGCCTTCTCTTCCAAGAGGCTTGAGCTTGTTTTGAAGGTGGTTTGGTGTTTCTTTCGACCATCAGGTGTTTGTTCTTTCCCTGTATCTGTGTCCTGTTGTCTGGGGAATTCCTGGGAGCTGTGGAGAGTCAGAGGAAGCTGCTTCTGCTGATTCAGCAAACTGCAGCAGAGCATCATTGCTCTGCTCTGATTTGTACCCAGAGCAAGCTGCAGATCCTCAGGGTTAAGCCTGGCATTAGCAGAGGATAAAGAGGCCTAGACACAGTAGTAAAGCTAAAAACCACGGGTTTGGAGGAACAGCAGCAAGAGAGCACACAAGAAATCAATGCTGAGTGACTTCATTTTTTTTCTTAACATTTGGAAGAGCTTCTGGTGCTGTTTGTGCAATGAGTCAAAGAGTCCTTATTAACCATGCATTTACCAGTGCCTGCAGAGCCTGAGCAGTTGGAAGAAAATACAACAAACTGTGGGGAAGTGCATACAGCTGCTTTGAAGTTGTGGGTGTAGTTTGATAGGAGACCTGCTCACTCACAGCTGGAAAAGGTGCTTTACCTGGTGAAGCAATGATGAATCTTCTGCTGTTGTGGTGCATTTTGCTTTGCCTTTACCTTTTGTGGTTTCTCCAGTGTAGTCCCCACTACTTCCCTTAAGACAGGCAGGCTCCTTGGTGGTGCCAGCATGTGGTCTGATGCCACAGAGCTAGAATAAATCCCAACCCACACACCAGTAAATAACTGCAGGAGGATTCCTTCGCAAAGGGAAGATGATAGATTCTCCAGCAGCAAAGCAGACTGCAACTGCAAGACAGCTCCATTTGAATTTTGGTGTTATTTTGAACTTGTGAGTGTAACTGCTGACTAATCAGCAGGAATAAATTTTAGTTGTTCAAAGTGGAGGGATTTGTTCTAAGCGCTGGTTAAATGATTTGTTCTGCTGCTAGTGACTCATTTGTGATCTGTGCCTGATTCCTGCAGAGAAGTTGACTTTCTGTGAGCATTTGTTTATTATTTCAGAGTATTTGGCCTTTTTTCTCCAAGATTTTGCTTCAAATATTCATGTTGTATGCTGGCTGTTGGTTTTGCTCTTGGGTTGGTGAGTGAATGTTTCAGACAGGTATTCAGAAATGTAACATACAGAGATACCCTTCAATCATCTGTTATCTGGGGTTGTCACTAACCCCATGTTTCTTTCCCAAATGTTGGGATTAGTACCATCCCAACAGGTCTTTCTGCAGGCAAAAAAACTGTCATTGCCTGGGCCTTTGGAACTGTTAAGAGCTTGTTTTCAAAGCAAGTAGCTTTCCTGGCTCCAGTCTGAATTCTGGGAGCACCCTCTGTCTGACCTGTGTGGGTTTCCATTCAGTGATGACAGAGCAGCCACTTCTGGAGGTCAGGCTCATTCATGAGGAGTCAGGGAGAGCCAGACTGGAGCTGCATTAGGCTCAGTAAACTGCCAGGATGTCTGAATAAAATGATTTTGGCCAGGTCATCATTATTTTAAGTGAGTCATAGATGTGTCCAGGCTATTTATTAAGATAATTGGGAGAGGGAGGGAGGGATGCTTGCAGTCCATGGACTAGGCTGGTGAGGTGGAGGAGTACATTTCAACATCTGATACAAGAGAGAAGGAGCTCCTGGTCTTGCAAGCTGATGTATCCAAGGCCTGGTCCTGCCAGGATTTGGTCCCTGGTGCCCCTGCCAGGCAAGTACAGTGACATCATGCTAATGCACATTTCAAACATCACTGGTGTGAGCTCATCTTGCCAGGCTGAAGAGTCATACCTCTGCTCAGGTTTCTTCATGAGGCATTGTTGCCTGGCAATTTTTGGGATATTCTGGATCAACAGAGCATTTTGGGTTTGCTGTATCAGTGTCAGGTGCTACATGGGGATGATAGGAGCAGTTGTTCAAGGGCACTTCTTCCTTGATAGTGCCTGGTCCAGCCCCCTGTAGGCTTCTGAAGGTGGCTGCAGGTTTGCTTTGTGCTTCTTGGACGTTTGTTTATTGGGTGGTCCCAGAGGGTTTGGAAGTTCCAGTCACATGCTCAGCACTGCTGGAACAACTGCAGAGGTACGAGTCCCCCAAAGCCACCATATCTCACCATGAACAGACGTGGCAGACAACTGAGAAGGGCTTCACTTAAAGACAGGTAAGTGTCATTTTTCTTCTTTTAGGGAGCTATTGTGTGTGATGTGCTGGATTCAGACCTCTAGCAGGAATTATTTTGATGGATCTGTTCAAATGCATCAATGATAACTGACTGCATTAGACAGTATCAGTGGGAAACTGTCAGTCCCTGCTCAGCAGAAAGCAGGGGCTCTTCTGGCTGGAAATGCTGCAGGTCTGGCACTGTGTGGGAGTGGAAAACAGAAGAGCCAAGTGCTGCTGGAGCCCGGGGTTCACGCCCACGGCTGCTCCTGTTTGACCACCCGGGTCAGGTGTGGTTACAGAAGGTGTCAGCAGGTATGGCAGAGCTGTGGGAGGTGTTTGGCATAGCTGCTGACTCCTTTAGAAAACTTGAGAGCACAGAACTGCAAGGGTGGCTACTTGATGATAGTGCCAGTCTCTCATTTTCATTAGCAATCAGCAAAAAAAGGCTGTGGTGTTCCTTAACCCTCCTGCCCAGGGCCAGGAGTGCATCCAACACACAGGGAATGCCTTTTTTGCAGCCATATGACATGCTTGCTATTCAATCCCAACAGATCTTATAGTCACAGCTTCAGAAGAAGGTAACAAAATCTCTGACAGTGAGTCTTGGATGAGAGTATCATCCTGTGACTAGACTGAGCTCAGTTTCACCCTCTTAACCTCACAGTGGACTCTTGGGAGTTGGGTAATATTCTCTGTAGCTTCCCTGCATGGCTGTAATGTGTGAAGCATCTCATGATTTGCCAAATTTCCTTCTCTGGATTCAGTGGTGCTGCCATGAACCTCAAAAAAAAAAAAAACAAACCAAAAAACCATCAACCCCAAAAAAACCCATAAAAACAAAAAAACAAAAAAAACAAAAAAAAAAAAAGGGGGGGGGG
>VZUI01046992.1:0-50134 GCA_013401135.1 Cettia cetti
ACTATGATAGTAACAAATTCCAAGGTAGGAGGCCCAAGCAGGGTAACTAAAACTACACTAAAGTTACAATAAAAAATAACCTAAACTCATAGCTAAAACCTATAAAACAAATTCTGCATCCCCACATGTTGCCACAGGTATCTGGGTGTGATGGTCAAGCAGAGGCCGACTTGGTGAGCTACCATTGCAGGTGGAGGTTCAGGTTGGGTCTCATCCTCTGGGGACACACCTCTGCTGCTCTTGAGGGCCCATCCCTTGCCCTTTTCACCACAGCACATATTTGTTCTATTCTTAACCAAACAAGCCACCCTTACAAAATAACAAACCTGTGGGGGCTCCAGCCATCAACCAGAAACAAGTTTTGTGTTGTTACCTGGACAACAAATCATGTTTGACTGACTCTGCCTTCCTGCCTATACAGACACCTCAGAAATGCATAGCCTTGAAGCTTTTAATTTCATTTCACCTGAGGAGAAGGAGGGAGGTTTCCTTGGGAGACAAGGAGAAGCTGTGGATTGCTCAGTGACCCTCTGGGCCACATCCATCAGGGCCCTGGTGTCCTGAGGCTGGCAGGGAGAGCTCCCGGGTGCCCAGCAAGGGCAGGACATGCCCAGGAGCAGCAGCTCTGGCCAGCACAGCTTAGGGCCAAGGTGCCCACACACCAGGAGCAGGGTGGGAACACCCTGAGGAAGAGGAGGAGCCCTCACAGCTGAGTTGAACTGGGGCAGCAGCTGAGGGCAAGGGGGGACCATCAGTGCCCTTAGGGCTGAGCCCTTCCTGTGGCCCAGAAAGAGTAGCAAAGTGTCAGACCAGGGGATTGCATTTACCACACTGCTGAATAGCAATACACTTACAAAAATCCCATTTGGAAATAAAATAAAAGAATTATTCCACTATAGAAGAATGACTGAATGACAGTTATCTGTTCTCTATCAAGAGAGGTGAAACTTGTTAATTTGTCCTATTTTAATCAGGATCAAGTACATCTGACAAACTGTTTCAAATCATTGCTACTCAGGGGGTTGATGACAGTCTCCAAGATACATCTGTTCTGCAGTAAGCTTCCAAAAAAAATTAAAATAGATCCTCCTTCATTTTCTTAAAAGAATGAGTTCCTTATAGAGATAGAGAGAGATAAAAATATAGATATATGCAAAAAATGACCCTGCCATTTCTTCCTTTGATCCTCAATTTGTCCAAGGGTAATACTCTGCATGGATAATCACCCTGCAGAGAGCAGATTATGTCTGTCCCTGTCCATGTGTTAAGATGCAGTATGTAAAAACAATGTGTAAAACAGCATTAGAAATATCTTCATGATACCTAAATATAAAATTCCAGATCCTTTCCAAACTATGCAGATATAAATCTTGCAAGTTCCTGTGGACCAGCCTGATAGACGTAACCTTCTGCTTTTATTGAAACATCTTCTCTTTCTTATTACCACTTCCCTGGATCTTCATTGTTTCTGTCTGTTCTGAAGTCTCAGCTTAACTTGACTAAATTCACAATCATTTTCTCTTACCCTTTTGTCACTTCTCCTATTTTCTGGTATAATTCAACATATGGCCAACTTCAATGCATGAAGATTTCTGCACATTTCCTCAGTCTTGGCTTCTGAAACAGAGGCTGAAATGGGAGGCAACAAGCTTTGTGCCTCAGCTGCTCTTTGTGAAGCTGAGAAGGGCTGCTGTTATAACTCACATGGAAGTAAGGGAACAAACAATGGAATATTTCCTGCAAAAGATTTCCTTGCGTTTAATACATTTATGGTCAGGATTAAAACCCAGGAGACCTGGCCTTTCTTGGGTTATGAGACTACCTGTCTCAAAACAGGATTTCTTCTAGTACTCCCTCCAGTCTCTCACTTTTCTGACAACACATTTTTTGCTCTGAATTTACAAAAGTGATTACTATAAGATGCATGCCAGAGCAGTTTTAAAATACAGAATGAGGGGTTTTTTTAAATTACTGCAGGTTGTAAATTGACTGATAAATTACCTGGGAGAAATAAGAATCTTCTGGTCAAAGGAAAGAATTGGATTCCAGAAAGAGGCCCAATTTCTCTGTGCATTTAGGGGTTTTCCTGGACATTTTAAAATAATCTGTCACTCTTCCTATTACAGAATTACTTCTTTTCTGCTGTCTTTAGCTGCTTTTTAGTTTCTTTCTTATTAGGTAAGCTGTTCAAGGCAAGGACAGTTCATGCAATGTCTAGTACAAAAGGCTGCTGATTTCCCTCCTGGCTTCTGAGGTACTTTGTAATACAAATAATGATGCTAATCATATTGGGTGAGTCTCTGGAAACGGGGTATTTTAGAAGCCTGATATAAATGAAATGGGGGGGGGGGGGGGGACACGACAGACCCAGCCTTATAAATATGTTCATCTTAAATAAAAATATATTCAATTTTACTCCTTTTTAGGTGCCCCCTTTAGTTGGTACTGACTGGCAAATAAATGGATTTCTTATAAAGGAAATCTTCCCATCACTCAATTCTTCGTAAATCTCTAGGCAGATTAGAGGATTTTTGCCTTCTTTTTTCCTTTTCCTTAAAATGCTATAAATATTTCCTTTCCATTTTGCTCTCCCACTGCTTTAGACATCGAGATGGTTATATCACAACCACAGATAAATTAAAATGACTGGTGTGAGGTTATAGATATACACAAGAACAAAAGGACTGATGACTGAAAAGAGAACTGCTTTAAATTATTCAGAGAGATTCTTTTTCTTTCCTTGGGATTTTGAGAGCAACTGAAAAATGCCATGAATGAATATGAACACTGCATGAGCAATCTGACACTGTCAGACCCAGCACTTGTGCCATGTGCATTTCCCTCTTTTGATCACTCAGTTCAAACTTGTTCAGCTCTTTTTAAATAGTTTACCTCTTTCTGCTTAAATGCAGAGCTAAAAGATTGTCCTCTAATTCCTCTTCAGAAATTCTTGCAGCTGTACTTTGGAGTACCTATGTGGTGCATACCCATGAGAATCCATTTTTTCAAAACTTTTTTTTAACCTTGATAGTATCATAAAGGAGAATCTAGGATCTTCAAAGTGCTGAAAAACCCAGGAGTAAATCCAGAGGTTTTCAGTTCGTCCCTTCTACCTCTTGAATTAAAGACAGTGAAGCTATTTTTTCCTTAGATGTACTATCAAAGCAATACAGCAATCAAAAAGATATCCAAAAAAGTTAATAATGCCCTTAAAGATGTCATGTCAGCCAGAAACCTTGATATTTTGAACAAGTAAAAAAAAGTTTATGCATAAAGATAAGCAGAATGTGTGCTTACTCAGGTAGAGTTAGATCACACACTATGTAAATCAGCTAATTTGTGTAAGCAGCACAGCTAATGATCTCTAATTCTTGCTATGTGCTCACTTACACAGGAACACTGCTTATTTCTCCTCCTTTTTTTTGTTGGAGGCAGAAAAACAACATCACCATATTTTTTCCCCATAAATTGTAGGACCTGCACAACTGGAAAATATCTTTTTTGTACCTGACTGGAAATGTGCACAGGCCATGGATAACAAGAGCAACATGTGACCCTGGCAGAAATGAGCAAATTAGAAAACAAATGCACTTCAGATGATGTTTTCCAGAGGTTTAATCTTGCTGAGGCACTTAATTCTCCCTGGTTTTGGGAATCAGCTGTTCATAAGTTATTCTAAATTATTTCTAACAGAATGGCAGAAATACACCTGTTTTTAAAAAGCAGGATTATAAAAATATAATTCCTGCCAGCCATACAAAAATGCCATTTTCTACATTGTAAAAGGATGCCCTAAAAAACTGTTACCAATAGGTTACAGAATGAGTAGAGGTCAAATGAGACCAGATGAGGTCAGATGAAAAATTAAAGAAAAAAAAAGAGATTATGTAGATGACTGTATATAACTGTGTATAACTGAACATATAAACAAACAAACAGGCAATAAAACACTACTTATTTTTACTGATGTTGCCAAGGTCACACAAGCTTAGAGAATATGGCTTGATTTATATTCCAGATGTTTCTCCTTGGAGGCTGAAGGATTCAGCTTTATTCCCAACATTGCTGCAGCTTAATAATGGGGGAGAGCAGGGAAGTTTTCTATGTCTTTCCTTGATTTTTATAATATTGAGAGCTGAAAGGGATCAGTTTTCTTTTTAAATCAGCACACAAGTTGAAAAAGAATATGATTAAATTACTTTGGCTATCCAATTGTTTAGTAAGTTTAATTAATTGACTTGGTGAAATTGTTTCCTTTTTTCAGTGTTCTATTGATATGGTTGACTTTCCCTTTATGCTCTTTGATTGACATGAAAGTTTGCAAGTCAGACAGCTTCTAATATCAATTTCCTATCTAGTTTGCACAGATTTACCCACTTAAGTTGCAGAGGTGCAAAGTCAGTCCGTCAGTGACCCTTAATATTTTTCCAGAATTATAAATTGATTTGCATTCCTCCTTAAGAATTTTGAACACTTCTCTGTTTCTACTCTGCCTTGCAGTTTCCTCTCCCCTGTAGTTGTAATTGTGCTGTGAAGCAGAGCAGTGTAGTGATGCTAGCCTAGGAAAAGCTCTGTCAGCACTGGAGAGTATGTTAGAATTCCCCAGGGAACTTCCCTCCAGTGCAGTGTGTACCTCTAAAGTTTACCAGATGAGAGCATAATGCAAAGGATATCATGCATGCATAATAGACAGCCCCAGGACTGCATGTTGGAAAGGATATTCTTTGGAGAGAAACAGTGGCCATGAATAAATTGTTGGCCTCTGCCTTTTCCTTGTCACACAAGAACCATACAGTTGTCTGGTTTTCCCATTATCAGCTCCCAGTAGTCATCACTAACAGAAACCTTCTATTCATCTTATTTAATGTGACTTTGGGTCCAGTGCTCAGTGAAAACAAAGAAAAGAATTTCCTATACTTCCACGGGTTTGGCTAAGACCCTCTCAGCTAGAAAATAAGATATATCTTATAACATAGGAAGCACCAGAAGCTTATCCTGCAGCAATACTCGGCCTGTATTTGTTGAACTGGTTTCTTTTGGGGTTTGGTTTATCTCTGATGCTAATATTCTGTTCCTTCTGGCAGAAAATGAGAACCAAATCCCACTACAATGAACGAATGAAAACACTGCTGGCTAAAATAACTATTGTTTTATAGCATTTCTCATTATTAAATCAGTGTAATTACCTTTACCAGGGAAAAAGGAAAGACAAAGGGAAGAGATGTGATTTATCCAAAAGGCTGGCAGCAAAGGCAAAGAATTCCAGAGTCTAAATCCAGGGCTTGACAGATTGTTTCCACAGTTAGGGATAATCTGTCAATCATATGAGCCACTATTGTGTTTTATGCTTTAAATGCTGTGTTTTCTAGCATAGATTTCATTCATGTTTATGCAGTAACCTACATACTACTGCAGTATAAATTATCAGAGTACTCATGACTTTTTCCCTCGTGCATCTTCTCCTGAAAAATTCTACCAGAAGATTGATTTTCCACAAAGAATATCAAATACTACCTCCTGAGGAAGACTGAGAAGACAAAGCTACTTTGGAGCCCAGACTGGGAGTATTCAATCCCAAACTGGCAGAGTACAAATGTTTCTATTCACTCTTTTCCCCTCTTGATGTCTTGGATTCTTTTTGCTTCCCAATATGTACTTTTGATCAGTGAAGGAGTTAAAATGGGATAGTTGCTCATTTTCCTCCTGCACGTAGGATACACACATATGTTTCCCTGGGCACATCACTCACAGCTAATGCCTAACTCAGGGGTTTGGAAAGGCTCTATGTACACAGAAACATTTCATGGTGTACATTTCTCAAGATATAAAATATAATTAAAATAGGGGCTCTCCATGTAACTATTTAATCATAAAGTGATTGAACTGAATAGTGGAATGAAGTTTGCTCACCCCAGCAGCCAGGGATTCCCATCACTGTCACTCACTTTAAAAAAATTACTTGTCTGTTTCACAGAGCATGATTTCAGTTCCATGGATATCTAAGTGTGATGACCCCAGTTACTGTCCTTTCAGATATTTGCTTTATTTTAGGCATTGCCTTATTCTTTTCTATTTCACGTTTACTTTCAGTATATATCATTATCCTTTTTGCAACAACACAAAATCATGCTTGATTTACTTTTCTCCTGGCTTCTTAAATGATTGCATGGTGCATCCAAATCAGGTTGAGGGTGTTGAGAAGGTCAAAACAATGACAGCCTTCAGGGCTGTGTCAGTGAATGCTAAATTGCCTACTCAGCTCAGCACTACCACAGGCTCATCCACAAAATACAGCCAGACCCTGATGGAAGCAGTGCTTGAATAAGCCTCAAACCTTTTCATGACTCAAAACCTTCCAAATTTTACAGTTAAGGCCTGATTTTCTCATCAGTAAGCATCCTCTCCTTGCCTTGACTTTCAGAGAAATTGTCATTTGAGACTACAGCTCCTGTAGTTCCTACATCTCCCCACAGAAAGCCCTGTTACTGCAAGCATGGCAGTCAGCAGCAAAGCTGGAGAAGCAGAGTAGGGTGAGGGAAAGTAATTCATGGCCACAAGACTCCAAAACAAACTCACTGTTTTAGTAGTACCCTGGCAGCACCAGTTAGAGACCTGTTAGAGTCCCTTACCAGCACATAAGAGAATTCTTATAATTGTTTTCACTCGAGCTTAGGCTGGTGAAACAAAGTCTGCAGGTATTGTGAAGGGTGCCATTCCTTTCCATAGTTTTGTTGCCTTTGTTAAGAAAACAAGGAACACACTGCTTTTTCTCTAGCTGTCTTGGTTACATAAGATAAACCCTTCCATTAACAACCTTTTACTTTCCTGTGTTGGAAGTGCCCCAAAGAGGCATGTTATAGCAGCACAGATAAATTACTTTAATGGGACCTTTATGCATTTAGGTTTGTGCTTACACTCTCTTAACTGGAGTCTTGGAAATAAATACACATGAGATGACATATGTACTGCATATCTCTGGTTTCTATAACTTTCATTCACTTTGGGCCACCTTCTAACACTTTATTTCACTGAGCAGTGCCTCGCCTCACTCAGGTAAGCGAGATATCGCCCAGTTTGGGTGCACATTTCAGAATCTGGCTATTTATAAACAATGTTTTCCTTCAGCTATGAGTACCACAAAAGTAACCAGATTCTGACAACTGAGATGAGCCCTTACCATCTAATGCATAATTACCAACTTCAAAAATGTTGTCACACAATTTTCATTCTATAGAGCAGCAGAGAAATCCTACTCCCGTCAGCTGCTCCTGGTGACAGTGACCTGTGGCACTGAAAGGCTAATGGAATTGCACAGGTGTCACTACAGACATCATCTCTACTAAGTGAAGTTGTGCAGGTGTAGCTGAGGCCATAATTTCGTACTTGTTTGGGGTGAGCTACATGTGATGGAAAGAACCCAGTGTGACAGCAAGGATCTAAGCTGAGTTTGAAGTCCTGATATTTGGAGAAAAAACTACTTTCAAGAGAATTTGCTGACATAAGGTGTGGAAATTCATGAGACTCAGTGATCCACATCTTTCTGTGTCAATATGTATGCCCTTTTGTGCCTCTTTTCATGGTTGAAGTGTTTTTCAAGCAACTGAAAAGATTTGAAACGTCAAACATGAAAATTCCACCAAACCCATAAAAACATTTTTTAAATTATGAATCAATCAACAATTTTCTTAATCTGTTCATATTTAGAACACAGTGCTACTTCCATAATGGCCTATTATCAATTTTCACCGTATTTTTGGATACTTGTTGAAATCTATCTCTCCTTGAACATACATTTACTAAAACACAAGCATATATTCAACTTCATTTTCAAAGAAGTTCTTGCTCTGGTCACTAGTTCAGGCTCTGTTCTACTACCAGTTAATATCCTTAATTACAATATCATTATAGATTGCTATAATTATTTTATCACTTATGAAGATTACAGAGGTTGGATAAAAGCATTAAAAGTTTTTAAGGTGAAACAGTGTAAGAAATTGCCTTTGATTAAAAGAACCAAATGGTTGGGGTTTGTTCTTTTATGTCAGTACTATGAAATCATGTTAGTGTTTAATGCTGAAGTAAACTGACGTAGGACAAGGTCAGCTCCTATGCCTCAAAAACTAGGAAAAGGAAAGAATCATATCAATCTTCTCTCACTGATACTGCTTTTAACAAACTCTAGCTCTCCTTTCATTTCCAGCTCCATTAGGTAGCCAAGAGCTATAACTATGCAAACCTGAGAAAACCTGAACTGCAAGCCCAAAGCTCCATGGTTTCCTCAGGCACAGCACCAGAGAGTGGCATAAACACATCCACACATCCCTTCCATCCTGCTCGATTGCTGGGGTGATCCTGGCAGCCCTGCTGCTCTCTGCTCTTCAGCCTCCTTCCCTCTGCCCCAGGATTTAACTGCAGTGCCTCGGCACTGCAACACTGGTCATCAAACTGAAGTTCCTTTATGAGCAGTTTCCTTTATGAGCAGTTTTAATAAACATTCTGCAATAGCACCCACTGTATAATTGATGTCACAGGAAACAGTACATATGTGACACGTGAAAGAGACGTCCCAGAAACTTCCTTTTGAATGGAATAGGGCAACCCCTCCTCCCACACAAACTAATAAAACAGTCATCAAAGTAAATGGGGTTTTAAGCTCTTCATCTCACAGTATCAATTAATTTGCACTAAATCTCATTAATATTTCATTAATATTAGTGTTCAAAATTGTAATTTTTGTTTGGGAGGAGAGCTGTCACTTCAATAAAGATTTTTTTCAAAATGAAGGTTCAAAGCTGCTGCGTACAGGAACACTTTAATGCAGCCTCTGCAGTGTAGCAAGTTGAAAGGAAATCTCATTAGGAGGGGATTCCAGGACAAAAAAAAGGCACCGTCACTGCTAGCACTAATTG
Organism: Cettia cetti; assembly: GCA_013401135.1. Taxonomy (NCBI): domain Eukaryota; kingdom Metazoa; phylum Chordata; class Aves; order Passeriformes; family Sylviidae; genus Cettia; species Cettia cetti. Next base: position 8,910 of record VZUI01046992.1, read on the forward strand.
GCTTCTCCTGCTGCTTCAAATAAAGTTCCAAAAACTGCATGAGTAGATGGATTATTTCACCCCAGACGTATTCCTTCAGGTCAAGGGTGAGGCACCTTGAGAGGGTGGTGTTACTCCATGTTCTGATGCAGCAGCTAAAAAACCTGCCAATTTCTTAATTCAGCAAGAGTCAGAAATTCAGGTCTGTAATAACAATATCACAAAACAAAAAGAAATGTAATTTCTGTCAGAGATGATGGAGTTCTTTCTTTCAAAATTAACTGAATAGTAATTCAAATGTGTGGAAAGGTGGCAGTGCTTTAAAAACAGTCTGTATGATATCCTAGGGCATTAATCCATTTTAACCGTACTATGAACAATTACCATGGCAGGTACACAGGCAGAACCTACATCTTGTAGTCATGGAACAACCAAAAAAATATTTGTGCATGCTGGACTCAGAAGACACAAGGAATGAAGGAGCCAGTGAGTCAGTGCAAAGGAAAATCTCATATGAGTTAGAAAAAAATTAATAAGATTTCTGAACAGGCTATAACTTTAAAACATCATCATCTCTTCCTCTGATTTAATTCATCTTGAGTTGGAGAAAGGCATAGACAAGTAATGAAATTCACAACCTCTACAAAACCACCCACAAAAATCACAAAGTACTGAATCCCTCCGACTTAGGAGAGTGTGCAATCACCTGTACCCTGACAGTACATTAAGAATTTATTCACCTCATCTTTTGACACCAATTTATGTTTTCTTTAGCCATGCACAAGAAAGACTAAAATAATCCAGAGCTCCTGATTTCAAAATAATACGCTAACAGAATGTCGGAAGTTAGGATCTCCCAAGACTCAGCACATTTAAGAAGCACACCCCAGTGCATCCAGACAATCATTCTACACAGGATCTGCAGACTTCCAAGTGAAAAACAGTCCTATTCTGCAAGAAAATTCCTGTAGTACTTTGAGAGGTAAAACCAGCATACCAATGGATCATGGTATTTAAAGATGGGTGTTTGTTTAAAGAAGTTGTGTACTTAGTACTCTTGTGGTTCTCGAGTTAAAGAGAGAGGGGAAAAAAAGGATGCAGGAAACAGAAAACATTTTGAGTTCTAGTTAAATTCCTTTGGATGCCCTTCCTGTGACTACAAGTCCTTTTCAGCTTGACCATAACTCTGCATTTCTTAGGTGGTATTGCTTTTTCCACCAGGTTATCCAGCCAGAAAGCCCCTGAAGGGACCTCTTGCCTTAAACATGCCTAATGGGAAATGAGAAGGTAGAAGTATTTTTTTACAGTTGTTGTATTTTGTTGCCAAACCCTTAAAAAGCATCTGTTGCTATATTGGGGGGGGGGGGGGGGGGGGGGGGGAATGAATGCACATTCAAAGCAGGCAGCCCATATTTCACTGAAAATCTTTACTAGTGGTATCTAAATGCTCCAGTAACTGCTTAGTTATTTTTCACCTGGACAGTAATGCACTCGAGCTGTCAGAGGCCTTTCAAGGGCAGCCACTCTAAATCAATTTTACTGGAACTTACTTAATGTCAATGTCTATTTAAAAGAAAACAAAATCTAGCTATTAGAAGCAAAGGAATAGTCTAAGTTTGACTGAAGTTGATAGAAAACCTTCAATTGGGCTGAAGAAAGCAGAGTGGACCAGGAGAGCCCCATGAAGAATAGAAACCTTTTCCTGTGAACAGTTCTCATTTTTTAAATGCTCTAAGCTATTTTTAAATAGGGTTCATCTCTATCAAGTTCTCTAAACTCTCTGTCATTGTGTTTCATGAAATGCAATATATTTGCAGGCATATGTGCTTCTGAATAATGAATTAATTTAACTTTGCAGTTCATTTCTGCCTTGACTGTCCCAGCAGCCAGCACAGCCACGCTCACCCCTGAGTGCTGGAGCAGGAGAAAAAATGGGTGTAAACACTTGAAAGAATCAAGACATGAGTGCCTTGGTTTTAACAGAGACATAATCAGTGGGGGCAATAGAATGCCAGTTTGGATTAAGATCTTGAAAGCCAAATAAAAGCCTGCTGAGGCAAGCTGGATATTTGTACCACTCATGCTGCAGCACAGCACTTGTGCTTGGTGAGAGGTGAGTAAGGAGGATTAGCATGACCACTGCTTAATGAACAGAACTGCAAACCTTTAGGGACAGGATGGTAAACAAAACAAGGAGCTGGAAAAGAACAGGAATCACATAACTTTTATTAAAGATTGTTTTGTTTAGCTTCAGTTTTTAAATCTGTAAGATATTTTCCTACCACTGACTTTTGTGTATCCCAAAGCAAATTTATCATGGGACCTGATTCAAACTGCTAAGGCGGAACTTGTTTCACTTTTATCTACTGAAAAAGTAAAAGCAGAAAACTCAATGCACATTGTCAACACAGGATATGAAAATACCTTAGAAAGTGACACCACTCATTATGAAATCTGACACAAAATTTTGGCACTCCTTAAGATCTGGAGAAGTTGATTCTACCTGTGTCATTTGACTCCTTATGCTACCTTGATTGGTCTCATGGTCATTGTAACTACTAAAACTCAAATGAGAAAATCAAAGTGATATCTTGTGTCTTCTCTGTAAGATTTTGATGTTTCCATGTTTCCTCCTTCTTTGTTGTCAGCGCAGCATCTGAGCCACTGCAAACAGAACAGCAAACATGCAGCAAACATGCAGCAAATTCTTCTGTGCTTCCAAGGGAAAATTGGTTTCAGGGGCATTTAATAGTAATATCGTCCATGTCTCCAATTTTCTGCATCCCTCCTTCTTCCAGAGCCAAAGAAGGTTTTGTTTCCTGTCTACTCCACATTTAACCCAGGCACTGATGACACTCAAGGGGAGTATTTGCCCTTCCCAGAATTGTGCTGTTTGTGCAGAGATGACCAGTATTGCCAAAGTTATTGCAGAATGTGGTTGGAAAATTATCTAGTGGAGAGATATTTATTGCAGTGCCTTTTGGCATAGTAGCAGTTTATTTGTCATATCCATGACTAACTAAAGAAACACTTTTAAAGGATGCTTCATTTTGACTTAATCATCTCATCTTTTATATATTTAATAAATATACAATGTAACAAGCAGTTCCATGAGTATTGGAACAAACGGAGAAAGATTTTTCAGAGCGTAAGACTAACTTTATGATTCATAAGAAGACTGTGAAGATATCTCTCATTAACCAATATGGGATTCTGACTTGAAACAAAAATTAACAGGTTTACTGGATGTTATGGGGGGTGGGTTTAATATTGCAGAATCAATAGAGGGAATAAAATTTAAAATTTAAAACAGCAACATAAACAAAGGTGTCTCCAAGATTCAGGTATTCCTCAATTTTTCTTTAATGTGAATTCTGAACATACAGGGAATTTTAACATCATATGTTCCTTTAAAGAGATTGTTTGCCACAGTATTTTGCAAAATTTATGGGACTTTATTAATACTAATCCATTGCAAAATATAGTTTAAAGTCAACAGTAAGTTAAAAAATTTTTACAAGATGATGATTAACATATTTCCTTAGGAAATCAGGCCAAATTCAAGTGATGCTATTAAAATCACCACAGTACAATCAGTACTTGCAGTAATGTCGCAACAGGACTAATGAGGCCTAAGTTAAATGTCTTTATTTTAAAAACAAATCCAATATTTGTTTTTAATTTGGTTTCAAATACATTCAGAATTTTAACTGCTATTTGTAATTTCCCTTGGAATAAAAATCCAAGTTCTGGACAAGGAGACTAATCAGATATTTTTTGTATTATTTTTGAGGGATCTAATTATTGAACTTGATCATGCTTTCTGCTTATTCCTTCATTTTGTGTCTTAATGGTCCTGAGAATTCACCTCTTAAACAAAATAGATATATATAAAACAAGCACTTTTCTGTTTCAGCAGCACCCATTATTTACAAAATAATAAAAATTAAATAGTAAAATAAATAACTACGATAAGCTTGCTTTTCTAGAGATCTCAGACTAAGTCATTAATAAATTATCATGTGTCCACAAACAGGAAGAAAGCAGAGAACGAGAGATTTTTCTACTCTTTGGACAACAAAGGGCTACAGAATTCAAATGCAGGTTTTGTAATTCCTCACCTCTTGCTTTAGCTACCAGACTATAAAATCATAGGGAAGAAGTTCTGGTCCATAGAGAAATTGTACATTTCCCTCACTGCCTTTGGAATGAATGCCACACTTTTGGATCAGAGCATCCAAGTAGGCATTCATTGCATTACAAATTAATGTTTTTCAGTCAAATTAAAAAAAAAAAAAAACTCCACAGAAAAAGCAATCAGGAGGTAGTGTTTATTCCCTTAGTGGAGCTGCCATAAAGTAATTTTCATGCCCAGAGGATGGTGCAAGCCCCTATTAGAGTGATGTTTGCTGTATTGTGTCTAACAATGGATGGAAGCTCCTGAAGAACTGCAGAGGACCTTGGGCAGGAAAGGTCCTTTGTAACAAAGTCACAGATAAAGTTCAATGCAAGTAAGTGAAGATGACACAGCCAGGAGAAAAACTATCCCAACATTATTATGGAATTATAGTTGTTCAACCGACAGTCAATAGGAATAAGATTTTCATATTCCAACAACTATCTCTGTGAAAACATCAGCTCAGCACTCAGTAATGAAAGCAAACTTAAGTTTGAAATTAGTGAAAAGCAATGAAGACTAGAAGAGGCAATGCTATTGTGCCAGTGCATAAATCAAGGCCTGCTGCCTCCCAAAAAGCTCACTGTGGAGATGGAAAGGCACAGGGAAAGGCTGTGAGGGAAAGGTGCACGAATCAGATGCACGGGACTGTTTTCGTAAAAGGAGCAACTGAGCAAATAAGTATTTCTCTGTTTGAAAAAGACAACTGAAGGCTGATTAGAAGGAGTCCTGTAATATTATGACTGGAAAGGAGACAGGGAATAGATATGGAGAGAAAGAAAGAGAGGGACACAAGTTGTGGACTTTTTCAATAGAATAAAAGGGTCTATGATCCTTTTAGCAGGAAAAACTGCAAGTCAGATCATCAGTGGATAAACCAGAACAGTCCCATTGCAACCAATGGAAGTGCACTGTTTAGCCCAGTAGAGGATTTAACCCAAGTTTCTTAGAAATGAATGGCTCTTAGATTTGCAAAAGGAGGTTGCTGACACACAGAGCACTGTGAATTCCTTCAATTTGTTCAGCTGGTTATACATTTCACTATAAGTCAGATCTCAGATCCACCTCCTCTCACCCATTAATTCTGCTCTAAACCTGACCTTGTTTGTTCTTTGAACCCGTTTTGCCACAGTTCATAGTAATCCTTTTATTTCTGCAGCTCCATCTACCTTACAATCTCTGCCTCCTTTCTTACTTGGGTCCTGTGCACTATAAAATACCCACTGAATTTTCATGTGCTGCATAGTGTGCCAAATTGCCTCATGAAGGACACTCCATAAAATGCTGTTCTGAAAACACCAGCAAATATACTACACAGTTTATATAAAACTAATTTTGTGCTTCAACATTTGAACATCAAGTCTTACAAACAAGATTATTCTAATTAAAATCCCAGCTCAAGTAGAAAAAAAAAAAACACAAAGAAACACAACAACAAGGGATGGTCAGTGTTGGTGCTGTCCAGAAGTCCTGGGAATAATGAAGCGAGCATTGTGTTAATGGTTTTGCAAACAAGTAGTTCACAGAAGAAAGCACTAAAGCAGTTTTCAGACACTGTCAGTTTACAGCTTAAGCTCTCCTGTATTTCCAAATTTTTTTATATGTCAGCATGTTTTTTACATCTATTTATCACGTTTGGTTTTCAGGGAAGGTGGCAGCTGGAAAGTTTTGTTGATTTGAAATATTTGCATCTTTCCTAATGTAGAAAATATCACTACAGACCAACAGACTAAGATTTTCCACCTGCTGCATGAAGTTCTATAACTGAGTAAAGCAAACCAAATTGCTGTCAAATTCACCTTAATGATCCTTATTTTAATTACATCTTTTATAAGGTACTTAAAATTAATGTAAAGTTAATTTATATCTGGTATTTAAAAAATGTTTGAGTAGTGATCTTAATGGGATTAAAAAATTTAATTTTAGGTTCATTGATGTTTTCATCTTCAGTAGATACCATTAGGTTTGGTGGTTCAAAAGTTTTTGGTCAGACAGAGATTCACTGTTCTAATAAGCACCAAGAGTGCAACACAGCCAGCACAGGAGTGAGGGATTAGTGTAGGCAAGAGGAGAGGAGTGGGAAAGCAAACTTCATGTGTGCACAGCTCCAGAAAATGCAAGCCCTGGTGTAAGAAAACCTTCAAGTCCAGGGGCTGTCAGAGCTACCAGGACAGTGACGTTTCTGTCTTTTCCGAAGTCCTGTAGTGCACCCCCCATATCAGGTCTCAAAGCCCCTCCTTCTTCTGCTGTAAAAACTCAGTGATCCACTCCCTTGTGAATTCATTTTCTACAAAGTGCAACCCTGCAGCATGCCCAGCTGCGTCCTGCAGGGAAGCACACACACCCCTAGGAGGACAGCACCAGCAGTAGTTCAGGTAACAGAAATTGTCCTTGCTTCAGCAGCAAGAAATGCCTCAGCTAATTAACACTGTTGCTTCTCAGTAGGATAAATGAGCCCTTGCAGAGCTCTGGCAGCTTTCCTGCCCCTCATTCTAGGATAGCTGGGGCATGTAAAGCCTGATCAGCAGGTCCTGCACATGCTAGGCCCTGGAAGAGATTCATTGTGATTTCAAGTGATAGCAGCCAGCTTTTCTGAAACACAAAGGTTCATTTCTTTAAAGTGCAAAACCTGGTATAAAATCACTGAAACAGGCATAGCTTATTATTCTTCTAAGGGCTCACCAACCCAGCTAAACACAGTGCTAAAACATCCCATGCTGATTGTAGTAATTTTCAATTCTGGGGGCTAGGTGAACCATCCTATCTAATCCTTGTTATCTCAGAAGGTCAGGATTTGCTTTCCCATCTTATGTTGCTGTTTTCTCCCTTTTTTTTACAGTCTGTAACTATGTTTTATAAGCTCCTTTTCATTCAAATGCACACTACAGCACAGTGGTTGTGTTACACATCAGCTGACGATTTGTTACATTTCCAGATATAATCCAGGCACTCAATATCCTGGACAAATTGGCAGTTGTCACTTTTTCCAAAATTTGATTGGAAGGGGCAATCATGTTCACAGAAATCCAATCATATGGTACACATCTGGCACTATTATCTTTTCTGTACTTACTGGAAACACTTCCATTAGCAAAAAACCCCAAACATTGGTCTCTCAGAGACAGGCTGTTACGAGACTGTGAGAAAGAGCAGCAAACCAAGAAAATCAAGCAGTTCTCACTCAGTAACATTTCAGAATCATTCCAAAGAATATCAAAAGTGCAAATGTAAACTCAGACTTCTGTGGCTGCCTGCCCTTGTGTGTCTTTAGATGATCACGTTAGCGAACACTTTGTGTGGTTTAGCACTTTGCAAACCAGCTTCTGCAAATTGCAGCAATGGGGCAGCTGGGCTGACCCCCAGGCAGCTGTGCTAATGACCCCTGCTGTGTTTACTGTATGTTATCATTGCCCCTGAAATTACAGTTTTACCAGAGTCTCTGCAGATTGACAGCCTTTAGAAGTTACTAAATTTAATGGATGCCTGGAACATGGAATAATGGAATTAAATTTACATCTCAGAAAGGGCTGTATTTTATAAACCCTTGATGATTATAGCTTAACAAAGAATAATAGCACAGTTTCCTTGTTTCCAGAGGATTTTGTTTACCTTTCACTATGTTATCTTGGGGTCACAGAGGAAAAAAAAAATTATACACTAGTGTAGGGATTTCAGTTAGATTTTCCAGTGCTAACCTGGCAGAGATTTGTTTCTGCACCAGGCCTCCTTGACAGAGGAAGGGCTGCAAGGGCAGGAAAACCTCCCAAAATCTATCCCACTTGGGCTGGATTGCAAATTCAGCTCAAGACATGTTTTGTCATTTTAGAAAATCCTGTGTGAAGCAAAAGTTTTATTACATAATTGAATCATGAGATAAATTGGGATTTTTTGTTTTTTTTTTTCAATCAACTGATGAAAATCCCTGGAGCCAGGTAAATTTTAAAGCCATTTCCGCCAGCAGTAAGAAGCTTCATACTCATTCAGACAGTGTCCCAGAGATTTGACTGTATTTTTATATGTAAGTTGTCAGGAAGAAAAAGGAAAAAACAATATAATACTTGAGAGTTTAACCCCTGGGTCAGATTATAAGAGAGAAGGAGAAAAAAATCTACTTCAACAGGTTTAAACAGTACAATAAATCTGTTCTGACAGATATTTGACAGCCATGTTTTTACTGCCCTCATTCTGTTTGAGTAGATGGAAAGGAAAGCAATGTTTATTGAAGGTCATTTTGGAACAAATAAACAATCAAAACAATCAGAAAATTGATATGATTTTGCTGGAGAAGCTCAGGGCCTGTGTGAGTTTACTAGAATAGGAATGTAGCTCACTATTTACCTTTGATACCTGGCAGACTATTGACCTACATTTATTACAAATCAAGACACTAAAATTGATCTTTTCAAGAAATCCTTTCTGTACTAATTAATATGAATATTAATATACTCCTGGAAATACAGTGCCTGGAAGCAATTCCAGGATGCCTTGTCTATGTCAGGCAATTACAGAAGTACATTTTATGACAAAGTAATTCTTACTGAATATCATTCATAAACGTTTCAACAGGATGGAAACAACCATTGTATTCAGAGCAGAAGAGACTCTCCTCCTGGAAGTTGTACATCCCATTAAGCAAACATATACAGGATGTCCCTGTCTGTTGGCTCATATCTGTTGAAGACTGTGGAGCTGTAAATGTTTACATCACCTGATGCCAATCCAGATCCTGATCCAGATCCCTGGCAGTTTGTTATTTTAGGTTTTATTAGCTGCATAATTTTAGGCGGGGGAAAAACAAAATATTGCCACCAAAAATAGAAACAGTAAATCATTCCAGCAGAGAGAAAATTTGAAAGTTATGGTGAATTCCTTCTTTTAGTACTTCAAGTAACACTCTGGTCCTACAGTGTCTGTTATAAGGATGGTGGATTAAACAGCCAGGAAGAAATGTTCTTTTTAATAACTGTGTTAGTAGATGCAAGAAGAACGAAAAGGAGGAAGACAATAATAATACCGCTGGGCCAAAACAAAGGTTCAATAAAAATCAAAAACCATCTCTTCACAGTCACAAGAAAAATGCCCAGAAGATAAAACAATGCAAGAACTATATTTGATACATAGGTGCTCTCCACCTTCCAACAATTTTCATCTTAAGGGCTTTCTAATTTGAATATTGGAGAAGAGCTAGTCTGTCCAGCTCCTCTACAAACTCCACTATTTTCCCAGTGTATCCATAGAGAGAAGAAAAGATGAAAAATGGGCTTTATAGCTAGCCAGCCTTAGAGAACAGTACTGATTTTTCAAAAAGGCAATCCTAACACTTCTGCAGCATTGACTTTTTCTTGGTAACAACAGGAAATAAGAAAAATGTATCTAAGACACTGTACATAAAGTGATTTAAAAGTTTTACAAGAGTCCAGATCACTCTGGATTTCAGAGACATTTAGAACACTGACCTGCTTTGACTGTTTTAATGGTATTTCTGACACTTGGGATATTTCTTCAGGACAAGAATATGCACATCAGACTCTGCTGATGATCTCCCAATCACTTTGCTAGTGTAGTGGAAGTTTTTGCAGACATGTCAAAAGCTAAGTGGATGTGGAGAAGGGGACAACCTATTTTTCTTGGTAGTGGTCCTTCCTGCTTCAGGTTGGAGTTCATCAGTGGGATAATGTAGCCAAGTTTCCAGTACAGTTGACCATTTGAGAATTTTTAAGTAAAAATGCAGTTTCTGATGTTACCAAGCCATCATTTACACACAGAAAACAACATTTAGGTTCCCAGGAAACCATAAAACCTACAGAACAGCACACAGAGCAATACAGTCAGAAGTATTCACTGAGGTGAGAGTCTCTGGTCAGTATTGTTCCTAAACTGTGATCACAGAATCACGTAGGTTGGAAAAATAGAGTTCCGAGGCCATTCAGTCCAACAATTAAGCCAGCCCTGCCACATCCTCCACTAAACCATGGTTATATGCCTGTATAATAAGAGCTGGTTTTGTCTCCTAATTAAATATGAACTAATATTACCATTTCTTTTCATCTTAACACTGCTCCTTTAATGTGTATATCTGAAATTCCTCTACAGCCTATCATTTTTGAGTCAGGAAAATTGAAAAAAAGAATTAAGAATAACAAATTCCATTGTAATTTGTCTTGCTTGTTGGAAGGAGCAAAAATAATTAGTTTATATAGAGTTAGAAAATTGATATCTAAAACTTATTCATCAGACTTGGAAAAAGAGAATGCATTAATTCACATCTGAAAAATTCCATATTTTGAATTGTTTTGTCAGTATTACAATGATGTATAGGACATCAATCAGTCATTGAACAACAGAAACAATTCTTTATTTTTCAAAATTATATTTTCAAACTCACTGCATATGTTTCCTCAAAGAATCATTAGGGGATTTGTGATGGAAACAATTTCATTTTGCTGTACTCCAAAAGCTGAAAACTTGACACAAGTGCTCCTTATGCCATATTTCAAAGAAAGATGGAACACCTCAGGGGGCTATTCTGGATCAGACTGCAGTTTATTGTATAATTGTAGCTTGTCAGCTTTTTGTCATCATGTCCAGTATTTAATTTTAAGCTTACACATTTCCTTATGAGCAGCCTACTCTAACCTTGATAACTCTATTCACTTTCCATTGATGGCTCTTGAGCAGCTTACAGCATAACTAAATCCAGAGTGAAAGATTAATATTTTATGAAGATATCTACTGTCACCTATTTAACATTCATAATGTTCCATGAATGCATCTTAAAAGGTGTATTAACATTTTACAGATGTTGTGCTACTTGCAACATATATTTAGACACATTTTTGATCCTTCTTAAGTCACAGAGCACTGTACCAGTATTACAAAAACACATGCAGAAAGTTGATGCATGTTCAAAAGATCACATCACAAAGCCATTCATCACTTGAACCTCCCATGCACAGCACATTTTGGTTGATAACTAAGTTACAGCATAAGGGAATGGCAAATTTATACAATGAGACTGACTGGAAGGTCTGATTCTATTTTATAATATCCTGGCTAACAGATTCCATGGAGCTCTGTCAGGCTGGGAAAGTGCAGTGAGCCTGTGAAAAACAAGACCTAAATCAAATGATCAGCCGTGGATGATTTTCACTGTTCTTTTTCTCCCATCAAAGAAACTTTTTGTAAGGTTTGATTTAGTTAGGATTCAAAACTTTGTTTTAAGTCAACCATACAGTTAAATTTGAAATGTCCATAACTGGCATGACTGGGTAAAAAAAAAACCCTAATTATTAAGTGATGTGCAGAAATTTGGGAAATGAGCAGTCAGCATAGAAAGGCTTAGTATTACAGTATTGTTAAGAATAAAAGAGTAAAAAAAATTGATGGAAAGAGTGGTGAATATGACAATACCAACTATCTTTACTATATGATCTTGCCTTTTTTTGTCCAAATAATGAGATAATTTTCACATCTAATATATGCAATTAGGACAAAGACATGAAAAAGTTAATCCTTGAGAAGATTTTTATCAAAAACTTTTGACTACTATTCACCTCTTAACTCAAAGTCATGGGATCTAAAGTTGCATGAATAATTGATGCTTCAGTTCAGAGTTCTTACTTTCTCTATTTTTCTTGTCCAATGAATAATTCATTATTTTTTGCAAAGTGGAGCACTTTAAATAGGAAAGATTAAGAGAAGGCTTTTTTCAAATACTCCATATCATTTGATTTGGAAAAGCAATATATCTAAGTTCATGTCCCCCATCTGAACTGGCAGGCAGCAGAGCTGAAGCCCTCTCAGATGCTCAGAAGGTGTGTGAGTAGGAGGAACAGCAGCACCTCTGCTGTAGTCTTCCTCATTGTGCCTGAGCCTCTTGCAGTAACACCTGCCAAACATTTCATTTTGATTGTTTTCCAGCTCTATCATCTTCTTTCGCCAAATTTTTGTTCCTTGCAGCTGGGTCGAGGTAGCAAAGAGTTTTTAATGCTGTAATCTTTAGCAGTAATTCATAGATAGTGATTTTACACACTAGTATGTCATCTATTCACTTTCTAATATTTCTTATGAGACATTTTTGTCAGAATTACTAAATGTTTGCAGTCCTTAGACATCAAATATTCGTTATTATTTGAAATGTCAATAAATCCATAAGATGCATCAATTTATAGGGCATTCAGAAATATAAGACAGAAGATATTGCCTCTTAGATCAGACTCTACATGGACTGAATTCTTCTCAAGCTCTTGAAAAATTGTTTGTTTTAATTAAAAGTGTTAATTTTGCTTCTATTTAAAACACTTACTTGGATATTCCATGCTTCAGACCTGTATCAACTTTATGTGTTTTCCTTTTGATAGTAAAGCTGAGTTATCCCCAGATAACTGAAACTTGAGCCACTTAGATTAAGTTATAATTATGTGCACTATTTATACACAGAGAAACAGTTTGAACAGGGAAAAATTGAAAGACCCAACCCATGTTACTTAGAGGGCACAGTCTGTTATTTTTAATGAACAAGCAACAGTAGCTTCAATTAAGTATCTATATAAATTTAATGGTGGTTTAAAATACTCATTGCATTCATTAGCTGATAGGCAATCAGCCTCAATTCTATAAAATTGTCAGCATATTCCTTCTTTATGGTGACAGAGAGCATCCTTATTATCTGCAGCTTTTCATTCCAGTCATACTGAGGTTTAAGTGACTGTATTGTCACAATACAACAGCTGACAATGGCTTTTGTCACTGCTTTAAACCTTCCTCGATCTTATCTAAATGGGTAGCAAGGGAATTTTTTCCTATTTACTATTTATTTTAAGATTTGTAAAAGTTCAAAATTTTTTTTAGTAAATGCACAACTAAAATATCCCATCTACTCAAGCAAACTTTTAATTTGGCTCAAAGTTTCACAGCCCACCACAATGAGCACTCGAGCACCAATGACAAGCTGCTATATCCAGAGTCCAGGAAGAGAGTTTGAGAAAGGAAGGCCAGTGGCCTCTGTACCACCAGACTTTACTGCTCAGGTGTCCAAAATAATGAGCATTGCACTTGAATTAGCTTGCCCAGTTCATGGTCTTAATTATTCACCCATGGCAAATCACCCCAACAGCTCCCCTCTCCTCTGCCCCTGAGACAAATCACTGCAAGGTTGTTCTTGGGTTTAAGCCTGGCCTTAATGTTCATGTCCTGGATGGCTCTTTATGAAGATTCCCAGCAGCCAACCTGCACAAGGAACTCCCCCAAGCTCTCAAGCACTATTTTACTGAAAAAAAGTTTACACAGTTCATTCCTATTGTGAAAGTCTGAGGGAAAGGAAAATGAGCAGGAAAAGTTACAAGTTTCTGAAATGTGACTGCTTGTTAATTGAGGGTAAATGAAAATCCACTTGATGAAGCCCTTTTTATTAAGTTCAACAGACTGATTATAAAATGCCCTTAAAATCTACACAGTCATACCCTTCCTGATGTGACCCTCTTTCATGCTCCTTTACAGCAGATTCCTGTTAAAAACAAGACATCTGCAGCTTGAAAGAATGGAGAGCATATGAAGAAAATAAAAAGCATTATTTTTCTCCTTTCCTCTCTCTTCCTTCTTTGAAGATCTTACTGAATAGGAAAGTGAATTTAATTTTCTTTCCTTTATTCCATAGCATTACACAGTGCTTTACCATTATAACATGTACAGGTATGTTTCCATTAACAGGAAGCTCTTCCAAGGCATGAAAAAACAGAGCTACATTTGTTTTAGGGCATCCCTAAGCTCACCTAAATTGCCCTAAACATTGGAGTGCCTCAGTCTATAATACATTTAATTTTTAGCATCCTGTGTACTAGGGTTACATTCTTTACACAGAGGAACTGTTGTAAATTCAAGTTTTTATAGTATAAAAGAAATCTGGTACAGAACAGAATTCTGTTCTGCTTTATAAGGTTATGGCAGATTCCAGCCGTAGCAGACATAGTAATTAACAATCAGTTATCGTAAAGATTTTATTATGGAATCAGAGCTTCAGGCTTCTAACCTCATTATGTAGTTTACATATTACTGTCTGTGACTATCTAACACTTATTAAATACATCAGCTAAACAGGACACCTGATAACCCATAAAAATCCCACACTTCTATCCTTCTTAAGCCCCCAAGAGGAAATGTGAGCAATATAAAAAATTCTATGCTTAAAAAAAATAAAACAAAATAAACACCATTCACCTGACCCAGGTTACAAAAGATTCAGAGGAGGAGGACACATCTTTAGCTTTAAAATTAACCTAGTAGTGATAAATGTGCATCCAAAATACACCTGCGTGCAAGCTTCAGAATAGTTGCATTTTCCATGTCTCCCTATGTTGCAGCTGCTCTCTTGGCAGAGAGCAGAAATGAGCCGAGACACAGACTTCTTGCTTATCACATCATGAAAAGGGTCCTGGTTGATTCCTCTTTCCATTTCAGCCATCCTGACTCCAACCATTCCCTGACTCTGGCTGCAGCAGCTCCTGCTGTGGGTTTCCCTTGCAGCCTCTGACTGCTGGATATTTCCTGCTGAGCTCTGACTGCAGGGATCAGTTTGCAGGCTCTGACTGCAGCTTTTACCCAGCCAGACTGTGACTGCAGGTTCCAACAACAGGCTCTGACTGCACACCCACACTGACCTCACTGCACTGAGTCTTTCTCCCCAGGATCCTGCTTCATGATCCTCCATGACGTTTCCCCCTCACCAGCCAACCCTCTCCCTTTCATCTCACTCATCTTTCTTGGCTACAGCTGTGACTCCTCTGGGGCGAGGCTGTATTGGGTAATTAACACAGCTGGTACTGATCAAGGCCAGGTCACCAGGTCCCTTCTCTTACATGGCTAGTTTTCTTGCTGGGTACTAAATGAGTATCTGAGTCCTTCTCTTTTTCTACAGAATCATCTAAGGGTCCTACCTATGAGTCTGTTGATTCCGTCAATTAACCTGGGAGTCCTCTTTGGGGAAATACACTCTGCACCAATGCCTATTTTCTCATACACATGATTAATCCCTGGTTCCATCTTTGCTGCCCCCTCTGCATACTCCATTGCAGATGGGGCTTTTTCTACTGTAGCACAAATTTTTGGGAAGTGATGAATGTGCTGAGTTTCACAGTGCTGCTCTGTCAGATTGTACATCTCCAAATTCTCCACATTCATTTATAAAGGACAAAAATCCTGTTACTATAGAAACTGCAGTTTTATATGCCCTGACTGCTCTGTCTTTAAAAGCTTTGCCACAATGCTGTTAAAAGATTCTTTTCTCTTTCTTTAATGTTATAAACCATTAGATCTTCACCAAGCAGTCACATACAAACATTTTGAAATATTCCTCTCATAAAAAAATAAAAAAATCTGGTTTTTATTCCTGTCTGTCCTGAAAGACCCAAAACAGTAGGGGAGTGAATTGAATCAGTGATTTTAAATTGCTTGATTTAAAGTTGTTAGATCTGAGCTTCATAAAAATAAAGTGGAAAAAAAATTGTTACCACAACTTGAAATTTTAATTTATAATGTAAAAAATTTATAATTTTAACATAAGACAATAGATATCTTATTTAAATTTTTCAAATTGCCATAAGCAAGACCCACTGTATGAAAAAATAAGACCCAAATCCTTCACAACCTTAAGCTAGAATAATTGCATGGTGTCTTACCTAAAGATAAGACTCTCCCTAAATCTTAGGAACAAAATTCTTTTTACTAGTAAGTTTTTGAAATCTAAAATGGGTGCCACTTCAAAAAAATTTCCTTGAATATTAAGATTGCTTAAATTGTTGGCTTTTCTCTTTTTTGATTTATGCATATTATACTACAGGTAAGGACCAGGACTCTGCTCTGTGCCAGGAGCTCAATAATCATCATTAGATGACGTGACATTTGCCTGGGAATTCTCCAGGAATCCTCTGGCTTCCTGATCCCACCATGTAGGAGTACTGACAAATGTTGTGCCATGGTCTCTGCTGCTCAGCAATGAACAAGCAAAGACAGTGCTTCACATATAGAAAGTGATAAAATTACTAAAATCAAAAGAACCAAGAACCACCTCAGAACAGAACTCCAGGTTCTCAGTCATCTGATTTTCATCTTCTTGCTCTTCCTCAACAATTTCTTTCTTTACTGATCGGTCATTTAGTCAATCTGTGTATCTGACACTGGACAAACATTTCAAGCTTCTGGATGTCCTTCTGGTTTTTTGCCTTTTCCACCAGAAAAGGTGCTAGATTCTCAGTGCCCCTTTTCTATTTCCTTTTCCAGAATTCCACAGAAGCTGGGCAGCAGCACAGCACTTCATTATCTGAACACAGAGACTCAAAACATGGCAACCTAAAACCAAAAGTGAGCCCTTCACTTCAATATCTCACATCTGATTCATGGGAAACTTCAGCAGGACTTAAAAGTTCCTGACATTTAAGGGGGAGCTGCAGAGGAAAAGGTTTTTCCAATTACCAACCTCTGTACTCAAATGCCTCTGAATAATGTCTGTTCTCAGACACTTGTATCTAACTTGTAAATACAGTCCTCACATCATTGCAGAACACTCTGCCCCCTGATGTGAGGCATGCACTTACTTCATCATTTCTGCTGAGGTTGCTGCCTGGCCTGCATTAATTAAATCCTTGTTTCTCACAAATCAATTTAGTGCCAAATTCACCACATGCTATTAGTGGGGGGTCTGTCTATTTGCCTGGAGCACAGAGTGGAGCACCTGGAGTGGCTCCTCAGATACCCCGAAGTGACTAATTCATAGATCCTACTTTCTCTCTGGAGGATGGAAGGTGGACATCCATTGGCATGTGATTTTTCATCTCATCACAATACAATGACCCCCAAAACCACAATGTGGCCAGCTGGATTTACTCAGCAGAGGCATCTTCAACATGCATCCTGCTAACTCAGGATTAAGGCTGCACAGCCTCCATGTCCCCAGAACAGCTCGACTTGTCCCACTCCAAAGAGCACAACAGGCACAATTTCTCCTCTCAGCACAGCTGTGCTTGGTACCTCTCAGGGCCTCACTTGAAAAATGTCAATTTTGTATCAGTGTTGCTTCCTGGCTGTCTCCTTAGGCATTGTTCCACTATTCAGTCAAAAACTCTGGAAGTTTGAAATACTTTGTGGCTGATAATTTGGATATTATTCCTTCACTTCTATCATGTTAGTCTGTGGGTCTCTATGTTTGAATAATCTCTCGGGGGTTTCTCACTTATAAATACAGAATTTACACAACGAGTTGACCTCCATTTAAAGTTTCTGATCTTCTTTCATATCTGTAGCTTAGAATAATTATTATTTTGAGGCTCTTGGCATATGTGTGAAGTCCCTCAAAAAGCATCAAATAAAGGATACCTCTTCAATATTCCAGATGCTGTTCTTATCACCAGAATCTAATCACTGACCAACTGTGACAGATTTTTGATACTGCCAAGTGGTGTTGGATCAGAGATTACTTCAGTGCAGCCTGAAAATTCTTTTCCTACCATAAAGCAATTGATCTAGCTTGCAGGTGTTATGGAAGGTAAAATTAGGACATTTATTTCCAGAAATATTCTGTCTTTATTTGCTCTGGCATAAAGTTTAATCATGTGGTTTTAGGATAATTTAGGACCCTGTCTTATTTTATTATGGCCAATAGAAATCTATCTCGTCTTCAAACAACCTTATACCTTGCTAAAACTTTAGAGAAGCCCAACAAAGATTCCTCATCTTCCTTTTTGCTGAGATTATTCTGGAGCCATAGTGGAATTGAGTGCATTGTTTTGCACTGTCCAATTGCACAGGAATGGTTGGTTCTTGTGTCTGTATCAACCACTGCAAGTTCTCAGTGCAAATGCCTTGTAGTTTTTTGGGCTGTCTCCTCTGTTTCACAAAATAAACGAATTTACTGTGAAACAGATCGAGGCCAGATGGCACTTTTTGCATGGCACTGGATTTGCAAACACAGGGTCTAATTTTGAAGTTTTGCTCTAAAGCTGAACAGATGCTGTGGCTGATGGGAGTTTTGCTTGCTCGCTTGCACTGCTTAGCAATGACAAGAGACAAATACACAATAGTCCATAAATTCTATCCATGATATCATCATTGCTGTGGCAACTTTCCTTGCCTAGCAGGCTGTAATATCTTATTCCTGAGCCAGCTATCCAGGCAGGCAGCAGAGCCACCTCCAGCCTTGCCATGAGGTTAGATAAAGAGCCATTTAGTGCTTCTGGTCTCTCAGAGAAGTTTCTGGGGACACAAATGGAACAAAGTTGAGTAGATGAAAGCCCTGGTGTTGTCCCAAGTTTTCTGTCTAATAATTATTACAAATGAAAGATGTGGAAAAAAATATAAGCAGTCCTGAAGGCTGAAACTCTGCTCATTATCCAAGTTGTGGGAGATAGTGCACTCTAACTTTATGAATTCTACCTTGATTTTCCACAGCAATTTTTGTACAGAACTAAGAGCTTTTTTAGAGTTTACGAGAAGAGGCCTTCAGTCCAAAAACAAAACCAACCAAACAAAGGTACACTGCAGATGGTGATATAAATAGGAGTAGAACAATTAACCCAACATACAGTTTGCAGACAATGCACCTCTGTGCAGGATCCAGTGGCACCCAGTGTACATAATTTCCAGATATCATCAACCTCCAAAAAAGCTCATATATCAATGTTTACTGCAAATAAAATGTTCACAAAGTCTCAAGAGAAGACAGACTTTTCTTTCACCTTATTTAGAAAAATGAACCTGAAACTTGAGTGAAGAAAGATCAAGGTGAATGAGTCATAAACATTTCCCTCCCTTTCTCATTTCCTCAGAAAAATCTTGAATGTTGAAGCTCATTTTAGGAATAGAATTCTTATTTTTCTCTCATAATCCTTCCCACATATCAGTTAGGGACAATTGAGTGCACACAGGACTATCAGCTTGTTAACTTTTCATTCCAGTGTAGGACAAAACTAACTAAAGGAAAAAAAGAAAGTTTGTTTAGGTTAATGATTCTTTCTAAGTTCCTTTCATCCAAGTTTCTACTCAGTGTCCAGTTAACTGGTGGTGAGAAAACTATGTGAGATAAAAGAAACTGCAGCAGTCTTCACTAATTCTTCACAATGAGTCCAGAACAAATCATTTAAGAAGGTCAAAAATCTAGTTCCTTTTTTCAGTATCTAAGCTGTATTTTTACTTTTTGTTTTCAGACAATCATTTGCAAAAGTTACTTCTAGCAGTAATCAGGGAAAACCAAGTATGAATAAAAATACGTGCATGAATTGTCTGGGTAGGGCATCTCCACAACAACTTAGACCTTTATGGAATTCAGGTGTAAAAAAATGTGTATGTAAAATTTCTACATGTAAATTTCTTGTAATTTTATAAATGAAGGTACAGTTAAACGGAAGGTAACATTTGTTTTGTAACTGCCTCCCAAAAGAAATTATAATTCATATTTAGAAAGACAAATCAAGGCCTGGAACTGAAGATAAAAAAGCTAGGTTTGACTTGATACTAGGAAAGCTTGTGGAAAATATATGTTTTTTTGTTTTCTTTAATGAAATGTCTTCCAACTAGCATGTGAAAAATAAAGGTATGTGAAAATTTATCTGATACTCACGCATACTTCCCCAAATGTAATACTAGTAATTCCTAAGGTTTTAGTGGATGGAAGTTTTAAAATTTTCAAGTTTTACCTAATAAGTGCATATGTCTGGCTGCCTATCAATTCAGAGTAGGGATTCCACAACATCAGCTCTGCCTAGAGCAGTTTAAGGCTTTCAGGATGTGTATTCTAGGACTCACAATATAATTTTCACCTCAGTTTGTCTGCTTTGCAGACTATTCTTCCAGTACTTCATAAAAGGGCAGAAAGATCACTCTCCATCACAAAGATCCTTTATACCCACTTTAATCATTCTTTGAAAGCTCCAGAGACTTGCTCTTGAATCGAGCTAAACAGAAAACCTGCACTTCAACAGTTCATTCAGAGAGATGATAGGCTGCCTACTACATCACTGAACACATTCCCAATCAAAAAGTAGCAATTACTGAATACATCAGTGAACAATGACGTTGGGGAGGGCACTGTTCTTCATTCTGTCCAATAGACCATGGCAAAACACCTCTTTCATAGCAGAGATTGCCACTGAATGAGTCAGCTCAGAAAAGCATCTGCGCTTGTACTCTTTAAAAAAAAATACATTTTAAAAAAATTATTGAAAAAAATAAACCAGCAAGGTTCTGCCTTAAAAGTAGGAAATTAATTTAAAATCCCAGTACATTTTATATGGCATTAATGTTCTTTAAATGGTGACAATTATTATTCTGTAGCCATACCATTAGAGTTCTCTTCAAGTGGCATGACACCCTAAAGCAGCTTCCCTCACATATATTTAGAGTCACAAAATTTATAAATAGATAAATAAATAATTGTAAGCTTGTGTTGACCTTTTATAGACGTCCTGAGGACTGTTCTCTGCTAGAAATATTGCCATAAGTTATGTGTTTACAGATCCATGGGGCTGAAAAAGCCAAATTGTGACATTTGGCTTTTCCAGATGAAAGGGAACAAGACACAAGCAACACAAAATTCTTACCTTGATATGGTCCTAGCTTTGAGAGATGGCAAATGCTGAGGTGGTCAGGAGCTGGAATATGAAAGGCTGAGAGAACTGGGTTTGCTCATCCTTAAAGACAGAAAAACTTAAGGGGACCCCTAAGAGTACAGAGAAGATGCTGCCAAACTTCTCAGAGGTACACAGAGTGAAAAGACAAGAGTTTTATCACTGAGCGCTGATCATGCCACAAATAAAGGCTGATGCTGTTAAGGTTACTGACAGAGAATAATTTATACAAAAGGAATGAAAGCCTTGCATTTGTCTGCATTTCTCACATTCCCAATCAGTAAATGTTGGAACTGCATCTCACTCTGGAATCTTGGCAAGGAATGGGTGAAGAATCAAAACTCAAACCTCTTCTGACCAGCTGTATTCAGTAACTCTCTGCTGCAGTGTATCCCACTGTAACCCTAATAATGTGTCTTTTCCATTCCTCAGATATCATTTCCTGCCACAAAAGGACCCTTAACAGAGTTCCGCTACTGTGTGTCTCTTAGCATTCAAGTGAATAAGCCTTAAATTGCAAAAAGTTAGCTTGAATATTTCCGCTTTCTGCAACCACAAGCTAGTAACCCAAAGGCATAGGGAAATGTGCATCAACGTTACAGGATTAGAAGTGCTCCTATTTAGCAGTGGCTCAAAACATTATGAAAACGTTAAATCTGGCTACTAAAATCTATTATTTTTATTGTCATTTTCCAGCCTGCTAAATTAGAAATGAAGTTTAGCTCCAATGCAATAATACCAACTTAGAAAAAAAATAGTTTTAAATTTTTTTTCATCTTCTCTTCTGCAGTTCTCTTTTCTGTGGCTGAATAACTTGCTACACATGAATTATGCAGCTCTCATTGGTATATGGAAAGAGGCAACAGCCACCAATTATTTAATGCTTCTTTTGTTATGAGTAGGGAATAATATTAAAGGATTTTGCTTCTTTCTTAAAGAGTAGAAGAGGAAACAGCAACAGAAAAAAAACCTCAGCATCTCAGTTTTGTCTAAAGCTTGATAATTTAATTTCCTTAGATGGGCTTTTAAAGAAATAGAAACTTACAAAAAACCCAAACAAAACCAAAAACAAACAAAAAAAACAAAAAAAACCTCCTTTCTTTCCTCCAAGTAGCAGAGGGGAAGAAAAAGTAGTTTAGATAAGACATGAAAACTACATGAAAACAAAAATGCTTTGCAGCAGATTCCAGATCACATCTTCACCCACAGAAATAACTGTCAGGGCAGCAAAGGAAGCTACCCCAGTTGACTTTACCAAAAGATACAGTTCTGTCTTTTCACTGTACTTGTTACCCTCAGCTCAACTCAGGTCAAAGAAGTGACAAGTGACATGGCTACAGAAACCTCAGCTATAGCAAAAGGGCACTGTCTGACCCACTGGCAAATTAGCTTCTGTTTATTACTTTGCTTGACATTTGAAAACTGATTTAGTGAAAACATTAACTGAATTATTAAATTAATACACACTGCTGATGCATATATCCCAGGTAGTATATGACATCTATTAAATATATATGTTCAGATATTACCCCTATGTTTTCTTAGGAGATGGTGTAATTGATCAAGTGGGAATAAATTTAGTCATTTTCATGGCTTAACTGGACACCTTAATACTCATATGTATATATTAGAGTGGCAGATATACTGGAGCTTTTCCAAGTTTGTCTTTGAAATCATGAGCTACTCAGCAAAAGCTGTGCTGCTACTGCTTTTGAACAGAATATATGGGGGGGAAAAGACCAAAAAAATTCCAAAAGCTTGAAAATAAGCATATGTGAGCCCACCTTTTCTGCTACTGTCCTCTCACTCACTCATACACATTACAGTCTTAATTTTCATGCCTTTATTTTTTGCTTACTTTTCACTAAGCAAAGCTCAAGAAGTATATTAAGAGCACAGTGAAATTGAGAACTAGTTTGCTATACCATCTTTACCATCTTCTATTTTTGCCTTGTAAATAAAGCCTCCCATAAAAAAAAAAAAAAAAAAAAAAAAAAGAAAAAGCAGAAGAATTTGGCTTAGAGACGTTCTTTTGTAAGTGAAGGTCCTACTTACACTGAGCTTTCAAACTTCATGTTAAATCTGTAAGAGCAACATTAGCCTTAAGGGGAGAAAAGAGGCACAGGGGAAAAAAAGAGCAGCTAAATTGGGCAATGCCTCCACCACTATCTCATAGCCCATTTGTGCTAAAAGAAAGCTCCAGTTGCAGCAATGAAAACTTTAAGTCCAGAAAAAGAACCACACTTCTAAAGCCCTGAGCTGATGTTTTAATTAAGCTGCACCTTGACTCACACACCTATTTAAATCCTACTTAAATATGGGTCCGTTAATTTTGCCTGGTGCAGTTGCTGTTGCTTGCATTCAAAACAATCAATCAAAAATACAACAAAATGTTTAATGAAAGGGTGAGAAATACACCTTACATGGCTCATTTTTTGAATTTCACTGAAACGCAGCCATGCTATGTACATCCAGCTTCTACACTGGGCACTAGCAGGCAGAAAGGTACTACTTAGAGATAATTATGAGGCAACTAACCTGCAATTCTCTGTTCAGGTGTAGAAAATCTGGAATTTAACATCTGTCACTTGTGCTGAAAGTATAATGCCCAAAGAGTTTACAAAACTTCTACAAGGGCATGGGACACAAACCAACATTTTAAAAGGATATCAAAGAGAAATACCACTGCTTAGAAGCTGATGGACAAAGACATAATCATTTCTTATTAGAAGAGAATGGACATGATAAAAAGGTTTAAAAAAATGCCAGTACATCTTGCCCATCACACAGATGAGAAACTGCTGATGAAACAACTTGCAAAATGTTTTCTTTATGGTTGCAACTGACTTTAACTGACAGATTTTAAAACTGTTATTTAGGGAAGAGATGCTTAGAAAAGCTGAAACAGAATTCTGCAGAAAACTGCAGAGCCAAAGAGAAGCCCAGTTAGAACTCATTCATGTGGATAAATTTCAGCTTCTTCTCAGGTTCAGGAAGAACTGCCAGCCACATGAGGGAATCTTGGCATTTGAAATGTTTAAAATTCAGTGCTTCTTCTCCTTTATGCCCACCCTTAAAACTACAGAAAAGCTTTTCCAATGTAAACACTCCATGCTGTACACATCCACTCACAAGGCACTACGGGCACTGTTGGTATTTAGTCTGGCTTGAGCTCCCAAGGATTACATACACCTAAAGGGAAGCTCTAACAGCACTGTAATGCAGCATAGGCAAGGCATGTTTGTGTATATAAATCTCAAATTCCCATCCAGCTCCACACTCTGTTCCACAGAACTGAGTTAGTCAGAGAATGTAGATGAAGTTCAGATGAGTGTCCTTTCACAAGAACAAGACAGCTCTGCCCAAACACCTGTGCGCCACAGAGCAGCAAATTTAACACACCAACACTCTTCCTATTTGTAGGATAAGCCAAGTCAAGACAGAAATCAGGATGGTTTGACTTGTAGAAAGTCATTATTTGTCCCAAATTTCCTGATGTTTCAGTAAATATCTGAGAGGCAGTAAGTGCACTTTGTTAGCTAGGTTTGATTGTTAAAAATCCTTGACATAAGTGAGCAAAAAGCATCCTTCAGAACAAAGAGTGTGAAGTTCGGATGTTGAGCACATAACTGTGTTTCCTCTGAGCGCCAGCCCACCGCAGAGCCAGCACACGGAACTGCCCTGGGGCTGAGAACTGCTGACAAAACAGCTGCCCATGGTGCTGCTGCACCTGGAGCTGATCCCGAGGAGGGAACGGAGCTAAAACCTCCTCCCTGTGACCAATAACACTGCAAGTCAGGAACCATGACAAGAATTAAGTTATCATCTTTGTTTAGGTCCAATTACTATACACAAATTTCTCAATTAATTTAGTGTTAAAGGACATCTATGTGCAAAAGAAAAATGTTGCAAAGGTCTCAAAAATAACAGTAGGCAGATCTACATTTTAACAAGTACTAGAAGTGGTTCTCTACTGAGAACTAACTTAAGAGTAATTAATTTATATTTTGAGGAGAAGTGGAGGGGAGCTGCTGATATTGCAGCTCCTGCGTGTAACCCAATTTTGAAGAAGTATCTAAAGAAAGGATTTCACCTGAATTATTGAGAGTGTTTGGCTTAGTTACTGCTAAAGTGTTAGCATCACAGCCAGACAAGGTTGCTGGTTTTCCTTTTTCTAGTGAAGCTTTTCAAATCATCATATTAAATAGAGATTATAATGTCTCCAACTGTGTTAATTTAATGGTAAATTTAATCCTAAATATGCAGAGCAGTGCAGTTCCACAGGAAAAAAAAATCCCTAGAGCCTACCTCAGGTGTTTCTTTGAAAATATTATTATTTATCATTTTAAAGTTGCTAGAAAATTAGCCTAAATGGACCCACAGATAAACAAATAATGGCACAAATGCAAGCCTATATCAATAAAGTGTCAGAAATCCATACATATTACGTGTTTTGGTGAATGTAAATAGATTATTGTATTGAACAGTGTCAGTTTGAGCAATATTATATACTTCAGGAGCTGGCTTTTTGACACGCTGCTATTTTACATGCTGTTCCTATCATCATATGAAAATCACTCTGAATACAAATAAAGACTAAAACACGCAATCTCATTAAACATCTCACCCATGAAATTGTAATGATAATTAGTCTTGTAAAGCTAAATGAATCAAAATTGTATTAATTTTGCATCCATTTTTGTGTACCCAGGTACTTCTTAACCGAAACAGGCCCATGAGCACAGGACCAAGATGTAAAATACCAATATCTGTTTCTTCATCATCTTGTACTCCTAGGAGCAAAAAATTCCCCTCAGCTGGTTTGGTCAAAGTTTATCAGAAGTTCCAGATATTGTAAAGAAGGTCCAGGGTGGGAGAGGTGGGAGGGTGCACCCCTACAATCTGGAGAAATCCAGAAGCATAGGGGTAGAAGTGGGAGATCTTTCCACACACACATTTAGTACCGCTGCTTTTGAGAATGTGAAAACCCTAAAACAGTACAAACCATAAAATATTTAGATATGGGTTGATGTGGGAGACAAGAAATCCTGTTCACTCTAGCACTACAGAAAGCATTCTGGGAAAGGTTCAGCTTACAGCAAGATAAAAACCAGGTCCTGTCACCAGAGACGTGTGCCTGCCGCGTGTGTCAGGCAGTGATTGGCTGGGGAGGCACATGGACACCACGTGATCAGAGAGCTGATTGGCCAAAGGGACACGTGAACAGTGACATCACTCTGGCAGAGTTTGTTTTGGTTTAAGGGTAGAACCAGGACGGTGATATGGAGGATGTTTAAGAATATAAAAATACAAGATTTTAGAAGAAGCTTTTGGTAGTTTTGTAGAAGTAGAGAAACAGCTTGTACTGAGAACACATATTTTAGCTATTAAGATTGGTTGTTAGGTAGTTACTAAGTAGAAATCATATAGGTAAGATATATAATGTTGAAACTCAGTGAAGCAGGATATAGGTATTTGTCAGAAATCAATAAAGCAGAACTTTGTGGCTTGAATCCAGCAAAATCAAGCTCCTCATCTTTGGCAAGAGTAAAGTAACCTGAAAAACAGGCAAACCTCCACTGTGCCTGCCCAGAAGTAAAGATCAATTCGAGGAAGTCATCAGCCTTCCTCCCAAGACCCCAGCTCAGGACCACCAGGAGGGGCGGCAGCTAATTAGAATACAGAGCAAGAGAAGGCAGGGAACGGACAGGTGGGAAGGTGTGTGTTTGTGGGAACAATGTGTATTTAAACCTGGACCTTGTCTTGACCAGGTACGCACAGTTTGGAGGAGATATCCCCCCACCTGTCCCAGCTGGAGACAAAACATTCCTGCTTTACAATTTCCAGTTGTAAAGTCCTTATTCTAGACTTCTGAGGTCCATCTGTCTTGGTTTCCCGTTGCTGATCTTGGTGAGATCTTATTAGTTATGTTTCTTGAAAGAAGGGTTCTTTCAGGTACCACAAACTCAAGGGTTCTCCACTGTAGATTAAACTGTAGATTACCCAGCTGTTTATTTGTTTAGAACACGCTGTGTAAAAATCCCACAGCAACTAATGCTTCTGAAAAACTGAAAAAAATATTTTGGTTTCAAAGGAATTTGGAAAATTCTTTTTTTCATAAAAATACTAAACTGCAATAACTGAAAAATATTTTTTAATAAGAAAAGTATTTAAAATGGTTAAATTCAATACAAAATTCAAAATCACAGAACCTCATAGCCCTAGCAGTTTCTTCCAGGTTGAACACTGGCTTTAAATCCCAGTCTGCCTCAGAACTATGTATGCACCACCAGTATCAGAGATATTTCCTACAGAGCTTGGATTTCCAGGAAAGCAAACATTGCCATGAAAACTGCATCATGCATTCCCAAAATAATTCTATCAGTTAGTGAGATGAAATGTGCAGAGTAGTTTAGAATGATATATAGTCCAGAAAACTTGGGTAAATCAAAGAACATGTCAAATAGCCTCCCTTAAAAGAAATCATTCAAACTGATTTTTTTCTTGAGGACAGGCTGAAAACTGACTAAGGAACTATAAACAAAGAGAGAATGACAAACAACAGAATATCAGTATTTAGGTACCCAGGCACTTTTGGACTGGTTTTATTGCTGGACTTCTTTCATCTCCTTAAGCCAAGAGAGAAAACTGGATGAAAAAATATTATTATACAGAGAGGAGTCAGAGGGGGTTTATGCTGCTTACCTGGAGAGCCCTGCAACACAAATAGCAAACAGTTCCTTTACAAAGCATAGAAATTCATGTTATGCATTTGTGAACAGAGTTAAAAATAATAGGCAGCGTTTCTGTAATGACGTGTGACAACCTCCTCTGTCTTCACACCTCTTCACCTCTCCAGGACAGTCTGGCAGAACACCCAGATTGATCTGGAGGGGCTAAAGGCTGGGCTAAATCCACCACATGCAATCACCTCAAGTGCTGTGGTTGTTTGGACTTCAAAGCATAAAGCAAATATGCTATAGCATGGTCCCATTTGCAAGATACACATTAGTACCTCTGGCAATCAAGACCAGCACCTTATTTTAAATTAAAAGGCCAAAGGTATATATTCAGATAATTCATTGGCTCTGCATCACTTGCAATTTTTCTAGTATCAACCCCTTGAAAATTTCAATCAGACCTTCACAATTTTTGGGATAAGTTTTTGCTCCCATATTGACATCTGTACTTGCAATGCAGAGACAATTTGTAGGGTATTTGTAATAATAATAATAATAATAATAATAATAATAATAATAATAATAATAATAATAATAATAATAATAATAATATACTGGGGTCCTCACCAGTAACTCTTCCATAAGTGAAAGTAAACAACTTTGCACCAGCTCAACATGTGATTCTCTATGTTATAGTGTTACGTAATAACATAAAAGTAATTTTTTCTGAGAGGTTTTTTTCCAAATGAGCTATTGATAACTTTGGTTTCTTTGTTTCCATTCATAGTCTTTAATATTAATGTATTTGGTACTTAAATATTGCATTTCAAATGTGAGCTCAAACACCACTGACCATTTTTGTTGTATTTTAGATTAATCTTTTCATTTCAGTTTGCAATTAACAAAGTGAACAGCAGTATAAAAACTCACAATAAACACCATGATAGTTCACAGACTATGGGATGCACACATACTTAATTCTATTCCCAGTTGAAACAAATGAAGTCCTGTTAAACTTTCTTTTTGAAAACTTTCGTTTTTAAGATGCATCAGAAGGAAAATCTTGTATCCCCAGTCCCTGCAATGTTGCATTAAACTTCTTCAAAAAGCCACCATTTTGCCTCTGCTGAATATAATCAGTGAAATGCAAACTGATGTGTAAAAATTGCCTACACTGTTTGATGTAAATTAAAATTACTCCTATAAACTCGATGCTCAGGTTATCTGACAACTACTGTTGTATTAAACTTTCTGCTGAATACTTTGATTGACTGCAAATTCATTTTCTTCCTCACATTACAGTTATTTTGGATGCTGGTCAGGAAAAGCTACTAAATACACCAATAACTACATAATATTTAAAGCTTATTTAACAGTAGGAGATTTGCCCCAAATCAATCCTTGTCCTGGTATATCTCTTGCAAATTTTAAAAATACTTAGTGACAAAACCTTCTGTAAAATGATCAACTTTTATTTCTTTTCTTGAAAACACCAACTTCCACCAGAAGAAATTTTAGCTGTTTTTTACAAGAGTGCCAGAGTCTTTCCAAACACCAAGTTGGGGTAGTCTCATGAAGATGTACCTGGACATGTATATTAAAACTGGTGCATGAACACATTGTATAGAGGCATAAAATGAGCTCTAGATCACAGCAGAGGCCAGGAACAGAACTGAAATTCAAATCTCTCAACTCCTACATGAGTACCCAAGGCCTGGAGACCAACCAGGACTCCTGCAAATAAAATTTAGATTTCTTCACCCTTTCTCTCCTCTTTTGCCCTGAAACTCTTACCCAGGAATGCAGAGAATGTGTCTCCTGCTTTTGAGTGTTTATCCTGATTTAGCACTGATTCAGTCATGCTGCTGAAAAGTGACACCCTTGAAACATGTTACTTGATATGTGTGGAATCTCATTTGCAAAGGTGTTTCTGCAGCTCAAGCCTTTCTCTGTCTCTGACCATACATGCAAGTGAGAAAAGTGGGATATTTTACAGAAAGGAAGAGAACATGAAGTTCTAGAGTTGGCTTAAATGAAACCAAATCCAGTCTAATGGCTGGAAACAGCAAAGCAATGATGGTTGTTGTTATACCTATTTATGTGCATGTAAACACTCTCAGGAATAGTGAATGATCTTCTGAAAATGTTAAAACATGGAAAATTAGGAAAATTAAATTTATATGGAAAAAGGTCTGCAAAATATTTTCTTATTGACAGATATGTTTTATTTATACAGTTTTGATGAAAAGTTAATACATTGCTACTGCCAGTTCTTTCTCAAATGCCTTGTGGCTAAAAGAAAAAATGTTATCTGGCCTCCAGCTTTTCTGTGAGCACGTGATAGGTTTGCTAGAATCCTAACATTAAGCCTAATTTAACAGCCAGAAGGTGGGATGGTGATGGGATGCAGGGTCAGAGACAGAGGCTGTAGCTGCAGAAACAGCTAGAATGTTGAATCATCTCACAGAAACATTCAATTTGCTGGTTTTCCATTGTGTTCAACAGGTACCAAATTGCAAATGACTTTTTCCGTTTAATTTGTCAGAGTGACTTTAAGATATAGGTCAGGCCTTCACTGCACTGATTTCTCCAAACATTAACACCTTCCCTTATGCATCTATCTTCAGCTAAATAAGAGAGAAAGCAGTTGCTGGAGCAATTTCACATCTACAGTCTTGCATGTCCTACACAGCCTGGCTGAAAAAATCCTGCCTATAATTAAAGAATTCATCCAGCTCACGAAAGATTTCAACACAAATTCTTCAGTCTTGACTGATTTTAGAAGTTTTATTGAAGCTGCAAGAAAATTACGAAGTCAAGCCACATACTTAATTCAAATATTCCCCTTGCTTCATTTTAATGCCCCAACATGTTTACAACAATACAATCCTGTTTAAAGTGGAAAAAAAAAATTCTATATTCACTGTAGGAAGTCAGTGATAAGAAGAAAAATAGGTATTAAATTCTCTTTTGCCCAGCTTTCAGCACTGAAGATCACCTTTCCTTTTGAAATGTAAATACCTTTCCAAACCCAGGTCCTTTCCTCAGAGTTTAGTAAATGTTTATAGGGGGAATTGATTACATTTTTCTCTATCCCCTTACCTATTTCTTATGTCACCTGAGTTCTCAAACACCAGAGGATAAAAAAAATCTCTTTCTGCCCTTCCACCAGCAAATTACTTTTATCCCTTGTTTTTTCCCAGTAACCAACTTCAAGGTACATTTGTTCTAACTTCCCATACTGAGTTTTCCTCCCTTATTTGTCACTGTTATCTCATACATCTCAAATAATTTAGAAGGTAAGTGCCCAGGAGAATTTGTTTCCTAATTGTTTGGAGGAAGAAACAACTTTGTTATTTAACTATATTCCCATAAACCTTGGCAGAATGGTTCTCAGCCTTTTAACTCCTGCTAAGATTTCTAAGCCCTCTGTTGCTTGTGGCTGCAAACTTCTACCTTGCCACAGGCCAGGCTCTTTGCTGGCATAATTCCCTTGATTTCTCTGGATCTGGCTTAGCAGCAAATTTGCCCTCTCTATGTCTTTGTCCATTACTGAAACTATTTTAAAAGGCTAAAGTCAGGGTTTCATAGCTGGATATAATCCAGGGAAATGTGAAAGAATCTGCACCCAAGGCAGCAGAAGCACTGCTGGCCTGGCAAAAACTGATGGTGTCAAATATTCCAAATTTAATGATTCAAGGTTGTTTGGGATGATGGAAATGACAGTGTGGCAGTTCAAACAAACACTGAGTTATTTTCCACAAAGAAGAGTTTACACTACTGTCACATTTAAACTTAAGTAGGAATGTCTATAATTTCAGTTGTCTTAAAAAAAGTGTGTAACTCTTTTCTGTTTCTAGGATTTAATTTTTCAGACTACTTTAACAATGCAAACAAAACAAGCAATTAGTTAGTCATTAGTTACTGTAAATCAACATGGGCCTTCTGAAGACAGTGAAGTCACATCCTGTAGGTAACACTGGTGACTTCTGTAAATTTTTTTTATTTTTGAACTTGAGGGGTTTTTTCATATGATAATGGAAAATAAACTTTTTTATATTTGATCTTCTGTCCTTGACACCAGCCATCTATTCCAACAGTGAAATTTGGAAAAAGATAATATACATTCTGTTTTTTGTTTGGTTTTGGGGTTAGGGTGTTTTAGGTTTCTTCCTTTTTGTCAATAGCCCAGGAGCCATATTTATCTTGCAAACATCAAGATAGGTTTTAAATGTGTTTTAATCTAAACTTAATTTTTTAGAGATGAATAAATTGGTAATTATCTTTCCTAATGAAATGTGCTGTAATTTCAATTAGTCTTTCAATGGGCCATGACGCGTATTTAAAAGGACCATTGCATAAATGCCTGTTAGTTGCAGTTTAAGGATGTAATGCTGAACTCATTTTCCCTGACTCTTTCTACATGACTCTGCCAAACATCTTCAGTACAGGGAGCAACTCCTTTCCTTTAGATTAGTATGAACCCCTATACAATGAAATTAGTGAGCATTGTAAACAACAGTGCATCATCCCTTGCTTGTTCCTGCCTGTAACTAAACAGCAAATAAAAAGAATAAATACATGAAAATGGCAGAATCTCATAGAATTTACCAGTTGATGCCCCAAAAAATGATACTGTTCTCATGGCAGTGATGAAGAACCAGTGTTTACTGCTAATAGCTCTCCCAGGGCCCCTCTCTTTGCAATGACCATTGCTTTGAGTCATTACCTTATAATGGATTTGCAACAATGAGTAACCAGGATCGATCCCATCTTGCCTCTCACCTCACCCTTTCCACTAAAGAGGCAAAACTGCCCATATTTAATGACTCTCCTCTTCCAGCAGCTCAGGAAGAACCTTGCATCTCAATTACTATGGGCCTTGATTTACTTGGTGTGCAAAGCATGAGAAAACGAAGAACTGAAGAAAATGAGGGTTTGAGTTTATATCCAAGGTATTTTGCTAATCAGAATTGGCTCCAGCATACATGAGTTTGCTTGGATTATCTCTCTAGCACTGCATCCCTGTAAGGCATTCACTCCACAATGTAATTTCACCAAGTTCATCTCCCAGTTTTCACCCCTATGAATCCCAAACAATCTTATCTCACACACTGCACAGGAAGGGTGTCACCCATGTTCATACATGCAGATATGGACAGTAACTTATCACTGAATTTGGAGTCCTCTCCAGGAAAGCAAATTCTCTGCCAGCTGAGAGAGCTGCTTAGGAGGTAGGAGATAAGTGGATCCCTGGTGTAGATAAGGTATTTCCATTACAGCAATGTTTCTGAGACTTGATACACGTTCTTTCTAAACTTCTAATTTATTGCTGTTGTTGTTTCCTTATTCTTCGCTGAATTTTAAAACTGTAACATGAGGAGATTGAAAAGTCCATGATAGAAAAATCAAGCCTTAAGTGTATTCATCACACAAACAACCTCATTGCTTGGTATTTTATGCTCCAATTCAAACAACACATCTGTTCATAATTGTATGTATGACTCAGTAAGATTACTACAGGCTACAAATTTATGTCTAAGAGAAGTGGAAATATTAGAGAAAGACAAGGATAAAGCATTTGAATTGTGATGACCTTTTACACAGTATATATAAAATACTATTTCAGACTCCAAGGTATATTTTAACATGTTTTTTCTAGTTCAAAGCCAATGTATTTCTGTACCCAAGTCTGATCATATTGATGGACTACCATAAAATTACTTTTTTCTAGAGAAAAGAAACATTTTTTTAAAAAAAAAGCTTGGTATTTCAATCTCCAAGTAAGCAGTACTTAGATAATCACCATAAATCCCAGTTTCCAGAACAATATATGCCCAGCTTCCTCTGGAATAATTATGGTCCTGTATTG
This sequence comes from Cettia cetti, assembly GCA_013401135.1. Lineage (NCBI taxonomy): Eukaryota > Metazoa > Chordata > Aves > Passeriformes > Sylviidae > Cettia > Cettia cetti. The sequence goes on from VZUI01046992.1 coordinate 42,228, forward strand.
TTCTCTACTAATTAAAAAAAACCCCTTTAACATACGTCTTAGGTCTAGCGCTTCAAAGTTTATTGTATCTCACCTTAAAGCTGAAAACTATAGGGTTTTTTTAATTCCATGACACTGTAATATTGTTGTATTTATAGCTCTTCCATCAGTGCTGTATAAAATCCTTCTTCCCTATAAAACTACCTACTCCCCCTGACATCCAGTGGTATGAACATGTTAAGGGCAGCTCTCCCACCTGGTGCACTTCTAGAGGAGATTGAGCAGAATGGAATAAAAGCAGCAGAAAGCAGCTTGTATTCTGACCAGTATGAATATCCTGGAGAAAGAGTGAGATGGGAACTCCCTCCAGGCAATTGAGCTTGAAGGTTGTGCCTCTGACTAAAAAGGATAAATACCAATGGCTTTCAGCAATGCCTTGACCCGGGAACTTGATATTGTAAAGCTTCATTGCATTTATCATCCTCTTCTTTATTTCAAATCAATTGTTTATATTAAAGCATGAGGAGGAATTTACAGAGCTCATACACACCCAAATGAAACACAGCAATTTGATGTTAGGGCAGTGCTATGAGTCAATAGCATTAAGCACAACTGCCACTGATTTACCTTGATGGGAATTTTTTTCCCCTTTTTATAAACACCTTGCAGTGCATATTATTCCACATCATATCTCTAGTACCTCTTTATCACAAAAAACTTTCTGGCTGGTGTTTCTGGCCAGGATGCTGCACAATATAAAGTTCTTTGAGCAGAACAAAGAATTAGACTCTCTGCCCTGGGCTTTCCATCTCTGTGTTGTTTTCCAGCCATTTACAGGAGTGTTTAGATGGAGTGAGATCCTCTCTCCCTGTGCGACTCTCATGCCCACAGCTTCACTCACCGCAATCACATTCTTGTAAGACCTTGGCATTCTTGTAAAGACCTGGAAATATGCATCCATGACATTTCCTGATGACTTCTCCTGTTCTAATATTTTTAACTGGTTGTTATAATGAACCTGTGGGTATCCAAACACCTCTTTCCAGTTTCACAGGACCAATTGGATTTACTGAACCAAAGAGAAATTCCTACCATGACCTAGCATTACACTGACTGACAGTGACACCTCTACATGAAGTAACACAGAAGAAGTCCTGACACTCCTCGGACAAGGGTTATTTCCCTGATTACTTTTCCCAGCAGGTGAATAGGAAATCAAACCGACTGAAAATGGTCCTGCCAAATCTAAACTAAAAAAGAAAAATTATCTTGGAAAAAAGTGAGAAATGTTTTAGAAAATGGAAAGCTCTTATTAAATTTCCAGAGCATCTGTTAGTGAATCAGAGTAATGATGCCTGCAAAAGGATTTTTCATTGCTTTCTGAACAATTCTGTTCAGCCCTGTAAGGGCAGATCAAGGCTGAATCACTCAAAGAGGTATTAAAACCTCATTGCTTGTACTCTGTCCATACCTTATTCTGTTGCCTCAGAAAAGAATGGGACCACTGAAAATTAAAGCTAAAAATTAGCTAAAGAATCCTGCAGGGATAAGAGTTTTTTTTAATTTTTTTTAACAGAAGCTGAGGCTATAATTCAAAAATCTGTAGACTACCTGAGAAATTTTGCAGCGTAATAAAAACCTTCCATTCAGGACTGAAGTTTTTATGTCCTTGAAAACGCTTTTGTAATGAGATAGATGGCTTTTCCATTTGAGTAACAGTACCTGCCCTTTCTCTTAGCCTTGTCGAGGATTTTTTTTTTATTCCCAAACAGTGACTAAATCAATAGTTACTGTATCATAGACATGATTAGTGCAGTAGGGACAACAGTGTTTTGTGCCTTTTAATGTATCAGAGAGCAAACAAAGAGATTTGTTAACCCCTGTAGGCACTATTACATGAAGAGGGTTTTTTAAGCCTTCTGATTTGTTCTGTAGGCTTTAATTTTTTAAGCTCAAATATATAAACCTGCAAATGACATCATTCCGATTTCTTAAAATATCAGCAGAAGTATATTGCTGAGTTGCTGAAGATATGAGGCAGCTATTAATACATTTTAAAAATATTATCTCTGTGCAACATAAAAAAATCATTGCTTTTAAGTAGATAAAAAGCATTTCAGAATTACATGGGAATCATTTCCATAGCTAATAATAATAATAATCAGGAATTCAACTGCCTGATTCTGCAACTTGAAGAGAGCAGAACTCTTCATAAAAGCTTGCCTTAGCTTTATAACTCTCTAAGATCAGCAACACCATGCCTTTTGTAGCAAAATGCTTAAATGTTTGCATGGCCAGGCTTAAAATCATCTGTTTTCTACCTCTAATTTTGATCCATTACCTGCACTTTAGCTAGTGCAAGCCAGAACACATGAAAGCTAAATAGTGTTTATAAAGCCAATCTGTGTCAGAGAAAGAAGCTGAATTCAAGATGTCTAATTTCAGGACTCCTTCTGTATGTCCTTCACTTCTAGTTATTAAAAAGGAAATAAAATTATTTAGGATTTCTCCTCCTCTTTGGCCATTTATGCATTTCTTTTCATACTGCACACCCTATAAAAGACTGAAATACAAGATATCCAAAGAGTTTATGTCAAATGAGTGCTAAATTAATGCTAAAGTCTTCACATAATCTGTACACTTGGGTCTAAAGGTTTAGGTTTCAATAACATCCAAGATGCCTGGAAATACAAATAGATACCATATAGAAGTCAATGAAGCTGCTGAACTGAAAGGGCAGCCTTCAGAAGGAGATCAGTGTTTCATGCTGTATTATAAACATGACTGTTGTTGCCTTTCTGTCTGAGATAGGCCTATATTAATCAGAAACAAGAAAACAAACAAGCAAGTATTTAGCAACAAAAAATATCCACTTTTTTAATGCCTGTTTGTATGTAAGAGTAATGGTTTAAAAAACAACTCTTTCAAAAGCTTTATCTGTTCTTTAAGAAATTAATATTACAGGACATCCAGGAAGGGAGAGGCTGAGTTATGAAAATAAAGCACTGTTTGACAATACATTCTGCTCTTAATGTGATGTAAAACATCTCTAGGGTGTTGTGCATCCAAGGTTACATACCATGAAGCTAAATTAATCCCTGTCAGAGTCAATGAGCCCATTTCTTCCACCATGGATGAACTCTGGGTTAGGCCATGTTTTCAGTGCAGAGTGTGAGAATGGATAAAACTCCAAGAGCCTATTCAGACATCCAGTGTCTGTTCCCACTTTTATCAGGACTGTATTATATGTCCTCAGGCCACTCCTACCCTACTATGCTTTAGTTTCTCCAACACATAAACATTGCTTTGACTGGGGAAGATAAGGCACAACAAAACCACAAATAAATGCAGATCCTTGTGATAATTTCTCTTTGAACTCGGTTATTTGAAAAAAAAAAAAAATCATCTAGAGTAGTCAAAGTATGAACATCTCCAATTTTCAATGCTGAGTAAGATCAAGCTTAAAAATAAAATTCCTGTTGCCCATTAAGAATCTCTTGCAGACTCAAGTTATGAGTTTCTGTGACTAACTTCCACTCCAATATCTCCTTCTCAGACTCAAGATAAATTTGGCTATTGGTCATGCCATAAATAACCCACAAAACCGCATTCACAACATAGGCAACACTGTAAATTAACTGAATAGAACACAACCAGTGGTAAGGATGCAAGTAATGAAACAGGACTCTTCACATCCGAATTAACTTGCTGTCTTGAAATTCATATCTCTATGTAAATACCTTTCATCTTGTTACACAGAATGTGAGCAGGTAAGAAAGCGACATTTTACACATTCACATTTTAGTGGTGCTCTTAGTAACACAAAAACCTCAACAAAAAAAACCCCACCATTTTCATCATTATTGAATGATGAGCACTATGAAAAATACCCAACTTTTGCTAATAGAGTTAGGCAAATTTATCCTGTCCAGGGAAGCTGGGGCACAAGCTATTCCAGCTACAGTCAGCTGAACTAAGGATACACCTCCTGCTTCCTGCTGGGACTCTCTCCCTTTCTCATTGTTTTTGCAAAATGCACAGAAATGGAGAAAAACAAAAAAAAAAAAAAAAAAATCAGTCAATTGCCAGAGTGGAAGTTTAAGTGGATACATTGACATGTGCAAATTGACAACTTTTAAATTGTGATTGATCTGTCCTATATGTTTATGTGCTCTCCCAGCACTAATGCACTGTTAACAAGTGTTCCATCATCTGATTTTAAGTTCACTCAGAAACTCGGTTAAAGATTTGGGCGCAAGTCCTGAGTCTGTACATCTTTCTATGCAAAAACGGAACAAAATTGTTCAGGATTTAAACACCATAGATGGTTAATTTCCTTAAATTATTTGTTTCATTATAATATTATGAGCTTTTCTTATTGTTGCAGGGTGATTTTCTGACCTTCTCCCACTAGCTTTTAAAAGTAGGAAGACCTCTCCATCTTAGGAGAGGTTTTGCTGGAATTCACAAAATGAATCACTGAATATGAATCAGCGAAAACTTTTGTATTATTATTATAGTTGTTGTTGTTAATATTATTATTATTATACTATAAATAACAATTAAAAGCCCTGTGAACGACAAGAGCTGAAAATAGCAGTAAGGATTGAAACAAAACGGCAGGTGGTGGCTAAGAGCTCTGTTCTGTTCAGCTGCTGTTCAGAAGTGCACATAGGCAGCACCATTCACAGGCTTTGACGTTAAAGAGTTGAGGAGACAAAGCACACAACAGATGCCAGCAGAAATTTTACTGTCAAAGCAACATTTCACAAACAGTATTAGGATCTATTCTAAAGATGTTTAAATTTATAATTGCCAGTATCAAAAGAACTCACGATTACCATCCAGTTAATCAATTATAGAGATCCATTTTGTCACTTCTAGTGTCAATCCAGTCAAAAATATGTTAGCAGTGAAGCACATCTCCTGCCACAGAACCATACTTAACACAAACAGATTTCAATGTGGAAAAATGTACTAAAGCAAGACACAATACAGAACATGAGCTCCAAACCTGGGGGTCATATGTGGACACAAAGAATGAACAATTTTCAAAGCTTTAGCTTTGCAGGTGCTAAAAGGAAATGGATCTTGGATCATTTCTTCGGGTTATGACGCACAATCCTTCTGACCAAGAAGCTCTTGGCAGATTTCCTTTGGAAGAACATGACTGCTGTGTTTCTAATCTCTCTGTACACCTAAGCCCAATTATGCACAGCCCTTTGTGAGCAAGCCTCTTCTGCTGCAAGGAAAGCTCCATTGTGGCTGCCAATTTCCTCTTACCTTCCCTACCCACTCAGCACAGCACAAGATGGCAGCTCCAAGAAGCCAGATCCCTCTCTTTTGTTGTCTCCAAGAGAAAGCAGATCCCCTCCTGCAGACAATTTACTGGCTTACAGCATTTATCAGAGCCATCTAAGCAAATGGCTTCAGCCAGAGAAACAAAGCTTTTACACAGACTAACATTTCACAGCAAGAGGAAACTGGCTGAGAACAACCGTGTGAGCATTTGAGAGAGTGCCATCTTATGCAGCAGAGGAAAAAAAGAGAAAGAATCATCCAAGGAAAAGATGTGAGAATAAAGGACATAGTGTAGGAAACATGCCCTGTATGGAAGGAAAGTGAGAGGCATAACTGGAATGTGAGAAAGCAATATGATATTCTTGGTTTTTCAGGCCAATATAAAGCGCACAGGAACAAAGGAAACTGAGATAAGAGGGTTCTCCTCAAGACACAATTTAGTGGACTTAGAACAAATTACCACACAATTTACTGCTTAGAAGCTGACAGCTAGCCTTGCAGTAGTGGTCCATTTTGAACAGAGCAACTGTTTTCCTAAATAAAAGTACTGGCCTCTTACAAGGCTCTGCTCGTAGATATTCTCTACTTTGAAACCTCTTTTGATGTGTATGTTTTCTGATGACAAATTCAGTCTATATGCAAGGTCCTGAATGTCTATACTGTTCTAGAATCAGAAATACTATTTAGAAATTAATCCTTACAAGGTCATGGTAGAAACAAGAATACACCTCCACGAGTTTCACAGAGCAAAAACAAATGTACTTAGAGGATAGACTAAAGCACCTGGTCTTTCTTGTCTCAAAATATATTTGTTCCACGTAGAGAAAAGCTCAGAAATTCTTGATTCTCCTCTGGCACTTGATATATTCTTGCACTAATTAAATCTGCCTATGTATCAATGACTTGACCACATAGCCACATGGCCCCTGTGTGCTGATGAGGCTTTCTTACTCATGCCTTCTTAATCTCCCTTAATCTCTTCTAATCATAGCCTCTTTGATCATATAATTAACAGACTACTAGTGTGGCTGATGCTTTCAAGAATACTTGAACTGGCTAAAGTAGCATAATTTTGGTTCTTGGACAGTCAAGTTGCTCACTTTCATCACTGCTGATATCACAAAAAGTCATAGCGGTTGGAGGGCTTGGAGACAGATCCAACTCAGTGAAAATCTCTTAAAGTGCCCTGATGATGCCAGCATTGGGATATGTTGGTTTTGCAGCATTTAAATATAAACAAAAATATTAAAACCGTCAATCAAAGCTGAATGGTTTTAGGTATACCTTAAAAATCAAAACTGACAGTCTGTTAAGGAACAACTTACATTTCACACACACACCCACTCCTGATAACCAGACCATACAATCAGGACTCTAATCTTATTTATATGCAAAAGAGCATTATAAAGTCAAGAAAGCCTTTCGGTAGAACGAGTGCAAACTACTGTACAGTTTCAAAGTATGTTGGCTTGGTTTACTGTCACCTATTCTGAGTGCTATATGCACCCTGAATAACTAATGTAGATTTGTGTGCGTATCAAAATATATCAAAATAAAAGTTATAATGGTCTTGCTTTCTCTTCACCATATATTTCTTATATACGCACATGAAAGTAAAATCACAGCAAAACCAATTCCATCACATTTTTTAAGGGTATAATTTTCTGTATTTTTCTATGCTTATCTTTGTCCCCCATTAGCAATGTTTTGTGCAGCATTACTCCTACACTGACACCATGGTGAGTCAGATCACACCGTGATCATGGGTCTGCACAGTTGTCTCCTTCCTTGATCTATGGCACAGATTTATTTGGTCCAAGGAGTGGCAGACAGGTCGTTATGTTGAGAAGTTCTACTTCATTGTACCTCTGTTTAGGAAATCTCTTCCTCTCTCTCTTTTAGGAATTTCTACCCAGATGTATTTCTAGATCCAATATAATTAACAAACAGCTCTGCAACAAACACAAGCTTATTTATTCTATGAAGTGGTAACAAAATCTATGTTGCCTTTAGAGAGGTTCACTGTGTTGATTTGACACAGACTGTTTTTTTGATAGTGGGGGCAGCACCACAGGAGTAGATCCTGGAGAAGCTTCTAGAAGCTTCCACCATGTCCAACACAGAGCCAATCTCTGATGGCTCTGGAGATGGACATGCTTAGCCCAATTAGAGAGATTGGTAAAGCCTCTGTAATGACATATTTAAGAAAAAAAAGCCAAAACAACATCCAGGCAATTTTTTTCCAGGGCTGGAGAGGCACTGCAGCCAAAGGCCCTGCCCCGTGTTGTGCACACCAACACACCACAAGCCACTGCCATCTTAGGGCAGCCAGCAGCCAGCCTTGCCTGCCTGGCCACCCCCAGGCAGCCATGCCACAGGCAGAAGGGCGGGGGTCAGAAGGACAGCAGGCACAAGGGCATGGAGCACAAGGGCACGGGACACAAGGGCAGGGGCACGAGGGCATGGGACACAAGGCCACGGGGCACAAGGGCAGGGGCGCAGGGGCACAGGCAGGGGCACAGGGACAGGGGCACGGGACACGGGGCACGAGGGCACGGGGCAGCAGCTTCCCCTTGCCGGTCCCCACATGCAGAGAGGCGTTAAACAGCTCCGCTGCCCGGCAGCTG
>VZUI01046996.1:0-88181 GCA_013401135.1 Cettia cetti
GGCGGCAGCCAATGGGAGCGCGGGGCTCGGCGGCGCGCGGGCTCTCGCGAGAGCCGGCGGGTAAACATCGGCCCCCGCCGAGGGCCCGCCCGCTGCCATTAGCGCGGGGGCGGCGCCGCGCTCGGACCGGGCGGGAGGTGAGTCCTGAGGGGAGCCGGGTCCTGAGGGCAGCCGGGCGCCCTCCGCCCTGGCGCTGCCCGCGGAAACAGCCCTGGCACGCTGCCGCTGGAGACCGGGAATCTCCCCCTGCCTTCCCTCTTTCCTCCCCCCGCACCGTGAGGCAGCAGGAGCAGCCATCGCCGTGGAGGCTGTGGGAGCGCAGCCTCAGCCTCGGCTGCGGGGACGGTCGGGGGTGGCTCTGGCTGCGGGGCAGTTCACCCGCCTGCCCCTCGGGTGACTCGTCCCCCTGCCCCCGGGGTGACCTGTGACTCGCCCCGCAGCCCCTGGGGTGGCTGGTCTCGCTGCCCCCGGGTGACTTGTTTCCCTGCCGCCGGCTGGGAGGCTGAGGTGCCCCCGGGGGTGTCGGTGCGGGGACAGAGGTGAGCCCGGCGCGGGGAGCCGGGCCGGGGCTGTGCGGAGACCCCGGCGGCAGGGTCAGGGCTGGGCTGTACTCGTGCTACGGAACGTGGCTCTGGGCTTAAGGGTGTCCTGCCTGCTTTAGAAAGAAATAAATAAAGGGACGAAATTATCTCCGTAATGCGCTTAGAAAAGCAAACAACCTTCGCAAGTTTCCACTCGCGGGAGGAGCAAATCTCAAACCTTCTGCCGAGCCGGAGGAGTTTGGGATTGAGGCCCCCGTGGTTTGGCTGTCCGGCTCGTGCTCTATGTCTTTAGACAATTCTCATTGACTCAGGTAAAAGTTAAATGCTAAGAACTCACAGAGGTCTCGCAGTTGTTTGGTTTTACTTGCTCTGGAACGCCTTGGGTTAGAATAGCAGAGTTCACACGCGTGCCTCCGCTGATGTACCTGGCTTCCTCTTGCAAAATCCAGACTGGGAATAAATGAGTCTTGCTGTAGCCTCTGAATCAAAAGCAATGCCGACGTTTGATTTTATTTTTTTTTTTAAGAGAATTTTCCTGTAAGATATTTGGTGGGATGTATTGGTTTTGTTTTTACCTTCCTTTTGGAGAGCAGTGGGACTTTTGTTGCCTGTAGATCTTGGGGTTTGTCAGGTGTGCTGATTCAGTATTTTGATTGCAGTTTTTTAAAGTCACTTAAAGCAGAGGGATCTTGTTTATGAGTGTTTGTAAGGCTAATAAATCTCACTAAGTTGTTGTGCCTGCCCCATAAAAGATGCCTAAATATACACAGGAATCAGAAGAATTGTTTTCATTCCTGTTTCTTCAGGAATACAAGAATATCAACTTTAATATTACTCTGAAGAGTGGGAAGAAATAGGAGCCCACAGGCTACTGACCTGAGAGGTGATGATCAGTGGGCACCCTCATTGCATGTGAGAAATCTGTTACTGTATCCACTAGAGTTGCTGCAATTTTACCTTCTGTGCCATATGTAGACATGTTTTCCTGGCTTTGTTAAGAAATGTCTTGGATAGGAAAAGTCAAATTTGCATAGCTCTGTGAACTCATTTGTTCTTCATAATGTACATGGCATACTGTATGTTCAATTTAAATACTTTTGCTTAACAGAGCTTAAAAAAATTCTAAACATTTATTTCTCAAACATTTTGGGGGAAAACAAATCCCCCAATCCCAAGCCACTAGCTAAGCAGAATTCAGAAGTAAATATTTGCAGAGGACCGGTATCATGCTTTATTTCCTTCTGCCATTTTTTTTTCAGAAAGTTAGTCTGTCTTAAAAAGAACAAACAGCAGACCCACACCCTATCATTAACTTGCACTGGACTTGAACCAGGCCTGTGCTCTTGGTGAGGGAATGTTCCCAGGAGAACAGGAATTTTGGATTTCTATCAGATGATCTGTTGTGGACCTGCTTGTGTGAGCTTTTTGGTGCTGACCTGGGGGGTCTGGTCTGCAGTGGAGTGCCTGCTGGGACTCTCCTGGACTGGAACAATGTGGGATGTCACACTGGAGCTCAGTGCATGCACAGTGCACGTGGTTGAGGTTTGCTTACCTCTTCTTTCTCAGGAGTTCTGTGTAGCTCCCTTGGCTCCTCTTTTTGTCCCCAAAGTTTGGATGGGGGAGAGAGAAGTGGGTTTTAGTCATTTAGGTTATTGCTGTAGTTTGGGATGGCTCTTGAATCCTGTGGTGACCACAAGGGGCTTAGTCACTCTCTGTGTCCACTGGGTTTGTCTTGCTTTCAAAGCTTATCTTCTCCCTACAGATTCAGCTTTTGCCCAGTCCACGTTTATTCCAATAAAAATGTTGTTCTTCCCACCAAGTTTAAGCTGAGCATTAGTTAAAATGTGAAGCCAGTTGATAAACTTTGCTATTTGTATTCCAGGAGATGCAGGGTAGACATGGAAGTGGCAATGAAAAGAATTGCGTCTCTGAATGCAGTATTCATCAGCACAAAGCCTGCTAAGCTGATATTATATGGTAAATGGTTTGCTTTTAGCCTCCCAGAAAGAGGCTTTGTGTCTTAGGGTAATGGCAGTTGACATAAATCAAACATACAATTGTCCACAAAATCATTTAATCTTCTCTTGTTGCTCATTTCAACATATAGCTGCACTTAGAGCAGACCTGCCACTAGCAGTAATTGCATTGCTGTGGCTTGAAAATATGGGGTTTGATGAATAACTGGAGTCTAATTTTTGAGGTTGGTTGGTGCAGAATTTTTCAAAGTCTGGTGATTAAATAACAGCTTTTGTTGTGCAAAAAATTGTTACACTGGGGTAAGCCAATTTAATATTGTGGGGTAGGAACTCAGGGAACAGTTATTTATTTCTTATTATGAATTTAAATAGTGAACTGTATTCAAGGTGGTAGAGTCTTGTCTTGAAGACTCAGAAATGAGTTGTCAAATGCAGCAGAGCAGACTTTATAATTTGATTGGTACAGAAAATCCTGTAAGTCTGTAGTTTAAAACTACAGAATAACTTCTGGCAGTCCTACTGCTCCTGTATTTACATGGGGAAGTAGTAGTACATTTTTCTCTTAACAATATAAAACAAAACAGGAAGTAGGAGAAGAAATAAATGATCAAGAAAAACTCGGTTTCCTTGCCATAAATCATTTGATCAGCATGGGAAGCATTAAAAAGGGCAGTTGTCATAGTTAATACTGCCTCACTTGTGGAATCAGGTAATCTTGTAAGGCATGCATTGATATCTCATTAAATACTTTTTACAGATTAAGAAAGCAAAGGAAAACGGTGGATCAGGAATGAATATTAATTTTTATGCTTCAGATATCTGATGTTCTGATTTCTTGGTAATTTAGCTTTTGGATTTTATATTCTGCTTTGAGCTGTAGACTTGAAACTTAGTTTGTGTTGTATGCCTTTAATATTTTTACCTACATACTTGCACATTTGTGAGCTGACCCACGGTTTTATGAGAGTTACAACTGATCAGAATGTGAAGAAAAGAGATACCTAGAATTTGGAAGACTACTTTTATGGGATTTTGATTGTCTAAGGAACAGTTGTCTTCATGTTTTTACTAGTAAAAGGAGCAGTGGTTGGTTATAATGGCAGCCTGGGTTTATGGGATTTCACAAGAGTGAGAATGTCCTGAAGCAGTAAAAAGGGAATCAACTATTCACCTTTCAGTAACACGGAACAGCCAAGATGAAGTAATGGTTTGGTGTGTGCAGGTTGTGCAAACAGATGGAGTTTATCAAAGGTGACAGAATGAATGGGAGGGAGGAAGTGAAGGGATAACTCAAATCTTTATGGGACAAGAAGAGTGTTTACTGTATTGCAACTTATATTAGCTATGTCTCTTATGTTCCAGAGTTTGAGCCTGTGATCACTGACATGCTGTAAAGGAGCTCCAGTCTTAGCTAAGACCTTGGCATATTGGAGTGTGTTAAATTTCCTTCCACAGGAGGGGAAACAAAAAATCTTATCTTTGACCAGATGAAAGGTTGTGAGACCTTTTTCTACTCGGTGTAATAAAGAGAGCTGCTTACAATTCTGAGAGCGCTGTGTGTAATGTCACATTAAGTACTGCACTTGTAAAATGTGCCAGGGTATTCTAGCAGTTAAATCACCTGGTAGGAAAACAAAACCCAGCTGACCATCCCCCAGACAAACACTTGGAAAACTTGGCCTTCCCCGAAAGTTGTACTTGGTTGAAGGCCCTTTTTATGAGCCACTGTAATAGAATAATAATAATAGAATAGAATAATGAGAAACAGAGTTGTGCATCAGCTTGTTGCAGTTAAGGTGAAGATACTGGCTCGTGCCAAACCGTAGGAGTTGCAGAGATTCTCAGCGTCCGTACACGGGGGTGTGTGGAAGGGGCAGCAGTGACAGCTTCCATGCTCATAACCAAGGGATGAGGAGGGAATGAAAGTCACCAGTGAGACACCTGCATGACTGCTGAGGGCAGAAACTACAGAGGAAGGTGGCTTGGCAGGAGCAGCTTGTCACAAGTGGGGAGCTGTGTGTGCTTAGGGGGCTCTGCTCTGTGTCCCTGATAGAACAGAGGGTGAGACTGCTTCTCTGGCACGCTTGTGCTGTGCTTGAGCTCCCTGCAGGATCACTGAGAGCCCCCAAAGGACAGAGGGGGCCTCTCCCTGCCAGATCACTGCCACTTTGGAGATTCTTGAGTCTGTTCTGTGGGTAGAAAGTCTCAGTGCTTTTATGACTTACTACTTAGAGCTGAACTGATAGGTAAATTCCAAAGGATATTTCCTTGTCTGCAGGAGGGCTGTTGTGTACAAACCAGCCAAGATCTGGATGCCTCACCACAGAACCCCGTTACCCTTGTTTGAAGCTGAACTTGGAATTAGATGTCTTTGATTTCCATGGATCACACCTGTGCACAGAGGAGGGGACAGGATGCAGGTGTCCCAGTGTTGCCCCTTTATTACCCAGTGCAGAGCTGCCTCTTTGGCTGATGAGCCTGATTTGAACCAGACTGGAGAATGCAGGGGCACTTCACTGGCTTCAGTGTTCCACTCTTCCCCATAAAAACTGAGGCAAACCTTTCCTTTCAGGAGAAATTCCCTTTTCCCAGATGAGCCCAGTGAAAATGGCAGACCTTAGACCAATGGCATCAGGCTCCTTTTGTCTTTCATATATTGGAAAAATGTTTATTACAGACTTTTCTTAAATTTTGTTTTAATTACTTTTTACAATGAACAGTTGCATAATGTGTTCCCTGCCCTTCCCTCTTGCTGGTGCCTTATAAGGGAGGTAACCAGAACAGCAGCCAAATATCAGCCCGATGATGAAAGAATTGTTCCACTTAAAATGTCACTAATTTTTAGCCTGCTGAGTCCTGTATGAAGAGGAAAGCTTACATTAGTAACTCCCCAGACAAAAGCATTTCACTGCATTATTTAAAGACAGCTGTTGTTTCTTGAAGTTTAAGATTCCTCTGTTCTGTGCTCTGTGGTGTTCACAGAGCAGGGAAGGAGAACAAATTTAATCACAAGGTAAGGATTTAGTGGGAGTACCTGTTTCTTCAAACAGTAGCAACTGGATATGTAGAATGAAGCCTGTTTAGCAGTAATTAAATGTATAATTTAACAAGCTTTAAAATCTGGAACTATAAGGGAATTTTGTGTTCTGCTGTGAGGTTCTCTGTGGGATGCAGTCATTCAGCAATGAGAGCCATGGCTGGTACAGACAGGTAACAGACAGCTGTTAAAGCACATTCCTGTTCAGTGGAGTAATGGCTGTTGCTTATCAGGCACTGGTGTAGCAAATGCTCCTGGGAAGACTTAGCAAGGCAGTTTAAAAGGCTGAGGGAATTGGGATTGTTCAGCCTGGAGAGGAGAAGGCTTTGGGGTGAGCTCATTGTGGCCTTGCAGTGCCTGAAGGGAGCCCACAGGAAAGATGGAGAGAGACTCTTGCCAAGGGCCTGGAGTGACAGGATAAGGGGGAATGGCCTCACACTGGCAGAGAGGAGGTTCAGATTGGATATGAGGCAGAAATTGTTCCCTGTGAGGGTGGTGAGGCCCTGGCATAGGCTGCCCAGAGAAGCTGTGGCTTCCCCTGGATCTCTGGCAGTGTCCAAGGCCAGGTTGGATGGGGCTCTGAGCAAGCTGGGATAATGGGAGGTGTCCCTGCCCATGGTAGGGCTGGAACTGGATGCTCTTTAAGGTCCCTCCCAAACCCAGCCAGTCTGGGATTCTCTGAAGTAAGGTTGCCTTGCATGCAGATCCTAGAGCTGCATGTCTTGGAAGGCAGTCAAGTGCATTGCAGCAACTTCTGACTTTCAAGATAAGGTGAAAAAGGAATTTTATCATTTCTGCTGTCATTAGCATGCATCTTTCTCACTGGTTTTTATTGGTTTTGTTTGTGCTTGGTTGGTTCCACTAAAGTGATAAAGATCTCTGGTTGAACAGGTGAGTGGCTGTTCTTTGACTGACTTGCCATATTTCACTTGGGCAAATCAAAAGTTTTATTGTGCCTAAAGAAAAAATTCTCTTGCTAGGCTAATCTGTCTGCTGATAGTTTATTTCCTTCATTTCATGAAATTAGTTACAGCATGTATCTCCATTTCCATGAATGCTGTAGGAAATTTTAATATTCAGGTTTATTGGGGGGGAGAGGAGAGAAACCAACCAAACCTGATGATTTCTAGTAAAGTCTTATTGTTCAGTCCTTCCCCAATCTTCACAGCCACAGTCTTAGGAAGTGACTAAGGGCAGAGAATTGAGGTTTATTAAAACAGGAGTTCTTCGTGAATTCTCTCTCAAATCTCCTGTTAGCAAAGAATATAAATGACCACTTTGTCTTGAAGTGTATTAGATGGTTCCTCCTATGGTTAATTGTTGTATGGACACTCCTGCTCTGTGTTTAATTTAACAGAGAAGGAGAGATCATATAAAGCCTGCATCACTTGAGCATCTTAGGCCACTTGCAGTCTGGATGTGGTGAACTCACTGCACAATTGCTTAAGTAGCAATTAGAAACTTTTCAGACAAAAAAGACAACAATTATGTTAAGAACACCTGGAATAATCGTCTATAAGTTGCTTATTCCTTGTGAAACCAAAGTGAAGTTGGACAAAATAACAATAAGCAACAGAAGTTGAGGCTGTGGTCCCCAAGTCCAGTGAAGCCCAGACTGCTGCCAAGGCACAGCACATTCTCAGCCCATCATCCACCTCCCAGCCCTCTGCACCACAGGCTGCAAATCACTAAGTTATGGTGTGCTGTGGTAGTAGGAACATCTTCAGAAATAGTTTCAGGTAAGAGATTGAATTGCAGGAATTGAATTTTGAGAAGGAGATCTGGAAAAACAATACCAGTTGTTTGGAAGATGAAGGGAATACAAAAGGGGATTCTTCTGACTGTTAAATCTTTTTCCTATCTTTTCTCCTTGTCTTTTTTTTTCCCCCCATGAGCTGGTGATAAAGGGAAAAGAACAAAGTGAAATGCTTCAAATTGTCAAGCTTTACTGGCAAATCTTCAAAGAAATTGGATTTTTTTTAACCTTTCTTACATTGCACCAGTTCTTGACTGCTCTAGTTCTCAGTAATTAACAGTGTTTACAGGCAACGTTCATCCATTCCTTCAGCAGGAGGCTCTGGTGGTGTTACAGGAGAACAAATCAGTGGGATGAATCCTTGGATTCCAGCTGTGCTGGCATGGTAGTCATATATAGAAGGATGGATGTGTCCAGGTGAGGATTAGAATGTGTTTAGCAGCTAATCAGTTTGAGCAAGTAAATGCTGGCACTTCCAAAGGGTTGGTTATACCTGGCATGTAACTTAGATGCAAGTGGACTTGTATAAAAGTTTCTTGTGACAGGAATGATGCTGTGCTCTCTTGTCCTCCCAGCCTTGCTTTGGGCTTTGTCACAGTGAGGAGTGTGAACTGCAATGCCATACTGATATGATCAATGCAGAGAATTTCAGGCCATGGATGTGTCAGTGGGCTTCACCAATATGTGGATATTTGAGTTAATGTACTTCAGATCTAATCCCAAATCCTTCAGTGAGGATTGGTGGTGCTGGTGTTGCTGTAGGATGACCTAAAGGAACTTTCCACTTGGTTTTTCAGGAGGCATCTGAGTACAACCTGCCCTGTTCCCTGCTCCCAGGTCAGGCTGAAAGCATTGTAAGCATTGTCTCTGGCAGCTGGGGTTCATTCATAACTCCAGAGTCTTAGGCTCACACTTGGATTCCTTTAAGCCCCATTTAATCCCAGAGGCCACTTGATTCATGTGAACTGTTTGCTTTTGCTCCCAGACATGTAAGCCACTTTTGTAGTGGCACATGAAAAAAGAAGGAACAAATCCCTTTCAGAGTTCAGGAGAAAGAGATGATCATTGTATCACCAAAACCAGGGAAGAGAGAATTTCTCCTGTCTGAATACACACTGACCTACAGCACTGACTGGAGCTGCTGCTCACAGCTTGTGCTGCAGCCTGGCTGCTGACAGAATAATTTTGCTGAGCACCTCTGCTGCAAAGAGGTTCCTTGGAGCCTGCCAAAAATGCTGCTATTTTTCCTTTGGTCCTCAGTAAGATGCAAAACTCTGGCCTTCATGAGTGTACAAAGAAGAAATATGCTTGCTCTTTTTACATTCAAATAAGCAAAATAACATTGTGCTCTGTGAAATAATCTTTACAGTCAAAAGGGACATCTGGGGAATGACCAGCAGACACACGTTTTTAATGTGTACTTTGGATCACTGTATTTGAAAAGATTAAAACCATAGTGGAAAGTCAAAAAAGAAAAAGGAAGTGATTATGAAGTAATTGGGGGGGAAATTGTTATACTCCAATAAAGAGAAGTAGTTTTAGCTAATTTTCTCTCTGCCTTTTTTGTTAAACAAGCAGCAATATTTAGAAAGCCAGTTTCAGTTTTGTCTATGGTTCAGTCCACTTTCAGGTGTTGACCCCCAGGCACAGAATAAGCTTGTGCTGCTTAGGGGGCAAGAGAAGAATTATAATGACAATTTTGCTTATACTGTTTTGCTTTAAGAAGAAAAATCCAAGAAATTGAAAGCTGTTAGTGTTATTTGTATTTTTTCCTTGTAGAAGCTAATTTTTGAAATTAATCCTGACAGTGTCTTTCTTATTTCTCTATCCCTGTAATTTTCTCAGTCTGAGAACCAGAGCACAAATGTATTTTCATGGTTCTTTTGCTGAAGTGCTCCTCATCGTGGCATCTTTAAAAATGTACAGACTGAGAAGATAAAAGCTTCTGTATCTTTACTCAGGACATTAGGGAGAGTGAATCTGCCTGTGTGCAGCTGGAGGATGCAGTTGCAGGATGAGATTTTCTTATTTCAGCGTGGAATTTGCCAAGGCAAGGCTGGGTTTGCCACAAAGATTGGTTAATTAAGGCCACCCACTCCCCTTCTCCTTGAATCCTCAAGTAAATCCTCCTCAGGTATTGCAAAGTGATAAACCCCAAGTAGGAGCAGTGCAGCTGAAGCTCCATATCTGTCTTGGATGGAAGGCCAGGCTCCTGTCTGGAACGTGAATGGGTGCTTTGGGTGCAGCTTCCTTCTCTTCAGGGGTGGGGATGATCTTGTCAACAAAGCACCTGTTTTACAAGATGAAGTCACTGACACAAGTGGGCTTCCAGTGTTTATGTACATCAAGGCAGGGAAACAGGGGCTTTTTCCTTCCTTGGATTGATCAGGAATGTAATTTGTGCTTGACCCTGATTGTAGCGTCTTTAATGAAATAAAATTTAGCTAAGGAAGCTTTACTGAATGCATTCCAATGGCTTTCCAGATTAATGGCATTGACTAATGTGTGAGTAAAATAAACACCTAGGAATTTCTTGTAATTCTTTAATTTCCTTTGGTACCTCAGTCAATGCTAATTCTTACCAAGAAACCTCTTTTTTTTGTGGTTTTTTTTGGTTTTTTTTGTTTTTTTTTTTTGTTTGTTTGTTTTTGTTTTGTTTTGTTTTTTAATAAATCTACTACCCATATTGAATTTGGTGGTATAATTCTCATCATCTTTGAGGGAGAGGGAGTTGACAAAGAATAATCCTGCCTCTGTTGTGGCTACTTAGGACATTTTTTGAAGTGCTAGGCAGAGACAAGTGTACTGAGATGTTTTTCATGAGTGCTTTTTCAATATTGAAACGTGGTACTCTTTGAGGTACTGACCGCATTTGACCCTGTGCACTTCACAGGCATCGTTCAATCAGTTTAGCAGCTGTTTACAAAGCCCCAAAATTCAGAAGGCTTTCATCTGTGAATGAAACACATTCTTTTTGCTCAACTTGGCATCTCTGAATTTGCTGAGCAGCACCAATCCTCTAATATTGTGTGATTAAATTCAGTTACCCTGTGCCATCCCAATGCAAAAAGTTCCAAATAATTAATGGAATCGACTGATGCTTTCAGTGCTATTGCTCTGAATTGTGTTTGTGACACATCCAGCTAAAATTACTGTTTCTTAAAGCAGAGTCTAAAATATTGTTAGTTAGTTTTCTAAATTTGTATCACTTGCTTCTTGCCCTTTTACTGGCAAGATACAAGGCAAATACAGCTAATGATTGATTTCTTTGAAATGGCGTGGTTGGTTCAAGGTGAACCTCTGCTTCTGCGCTAAATTTCTTAAAGAAAAATGCTTGAGAGCTCTGAAACTTCTGTTGGCTCCAAAAAGAAATGCTGTTAGAATGTGGGGTGGGAATATTCCTGCTCTCCCTTTGCATGGTTCTAGAATGTTGGAAGCCAGCAGGTCATGGGCTTTACTACTGCTAAAGTGTTGGGTTTCAGGTGTTACTTAAAGGAATACTTAGATTAGTTCATATTTAGTAAAAATGCAGTGGGATGCTTTCACAAGAGGTGCTGGGAAAAAGCAGTTTGTTTTGAAGGGGAGTGCTATTTTGAGGGAGGATGATTCTTTTTCCCTACCTTCTTCAGTCCTTGGCCTTTAGAATGGTATCAGCAAAGGAAGTGACTCTTACAGATGCTTTTGTGCTGTGGTTCCTATTTTGTTGAGAGCTGGACTGAGATGCCTTGACTCACTTCACGTAAGCCAGCAAAGAGCTATTTCCAGTTACTGCTTGGACCAGGTCTTGGAACTGAAAGGTGCCATCTCTGCCTGCCAGCCATGCCTCACAAGAATCATAACAACTTGCATTTCAAATATTTCAACATGATAATTCAGCCTTTGAAGTTTTGGCACCTATTTGGCAAGGGATGTCTCCAAAGAGGTATTTTTAGCAAACACTATATATAGAGCTTCAGATCTTCATCTTCTTTCTTTATGTGGAGAATATTTTTACTGTCTGTGAGGTATCCAGAGTTAAAGGCTGTAAAAATGACAAGATGTTCAAACCATAGCTGGATTCAAGTTGTCTTAAATTTGGTGGGAGCTGTGCCTATCCACATTACAGACTTGCCTGGCTCTCTTCTGCTGGTGGGTCCAGTGTCCTGTGGTGCAGATGGGGAGGAGGGATGCCACCTATTTTGTTTGCTTCATTGGGTTTTGGAACATAATTTAACTGAAAGTGGAATCTGTTTGCTGTAGGACTGTTTGCTGAGGGTGGGTCTCTAAAGGTGCTTGAGAAACCTGTTAAAAGGCTTTGGAGATGATGAGGAGAAGCAAACTGCTAAATCCAAAGACTCATTCCAGATATCCTCATCACAATGAGAGTTGGCATTGTGTCAGATGCCAGGTAGGATTCATCTGCCTGTCCTTGGGTATTTAAAAATTGCATATTCAAGGTAGTTTGACATCTTAACCATCCCAGGTAGTCAATGGGCTTGGAAAAGCACTGGGAGGAGATGTTTGCTTTTCTGCCTCCTGCAAGGGTCACTACAAATGGCAGGGAGGGCCTGGGTGGACTTGCAGTTGTGCTGCCTCGAAGAACTCCCTGATACTGCTGTGTGACTTCTGAGTAGCTCCTTGTGGCAGATGAAATGTCAACAATAACAGGATCCAGTGGGTTCACTTTTGTCAAATATCCCTGCAGGTGCACGCAAGAACTTGTGAATTCCCAGCCTCCTTTTGTTTTGCCAGCAGTGTGGTCAGGATCTGTTTGTTTTTCTCCAGAAGAGCGTGAAGAATGTGCTCCCTGAACAGCAGCTGCGAGAGCCCCAGGGCTCCTGTGATCCTCTGCAGTTGCACCTCTGAAAAATCCCTGGGCTCAGGTCAACTGAGCTTTTTCTTCTGTTTGCTGCTGTCATTCTAGATTTTCCCATAGATCATTGTGGCATTTAGTGTTAAAAATAGGGTTCCATAAAGCATTTTTATGTTCCTGAAGTGCACACACTTTATTTTTCCAATGTGTGTCTGTGTGAAGCCTTGCCAGAGGAGCAGTGGGTCTTTGCCTGGTGCTGACCTGATGTGACTGTAATACTAAACTCAAGGTGAGATTCAGGACTAAGGCACTGATTCTGGGTCTCAGCTTTTCCTTCAGGTTTTTGGCAGCTTCTGCAAGTTACTCTTTGTGCCTCAGATGCTGGTGCTGCATAGTTAACTTTTGATTTAATTTATGTTTTGGTGGCTCTGATTAATTTTGTTATGCCTTGCTTTCTGCATTTCTGAAATCAGACTGAAATTTTCTGCATTCTTTGAGAACTGTGTGTGGAGAGTGCCATGTCAGCATGTGTGCCTCACCATCCCTGGAAGTGTTCAAGGAATGATTTTAGGTGGCACTTAATGCTGAGGTTGAGTTGACATGGTGGTGTTTGGTCAGGGACTGGACTTGATCTTGCAGATCTTTTCCAACCATGATGCCTCTAGGATTCTCAGCTATCTTGGATATGTTTCTGCTGCTGAATGAAGGGGTCTGTTCCCTATGGGCTGCTGCAGATACTTGTTACCAGTCAGGGATCTTCCCTTGCTCCTACACATTCAAAATCCTGCCAGGACTGAAGGCTGGGTTTACTTCATTTCCTTCTCAGTCCAGGTGATACAGTTGCTGACTTGCTAATGCAAGTGTAATCATGTGGTTTTATGCTTCAGTTTTGCAAAATACCTCCAGCTCTGGTTGGAAAATATTTTAAAGGGGCAAAACATAATTTTCTTGAAGGCTGGGAGGAAGGTACATGACACAGGGAAGCAGAATAAAGCCTGTAGCTCCAGTTCATTGCAAGATGGAGATCCTTTGTGGCATTATTAACATGAGGGTTAACCCAGAGAGAGGAAAGCAGCTTGAGGCTTGCTAGCAACCCCAAGAGACCTTTGCAGCTTTGGGCATGCTGGGAAGAGGGAGGGCACACCTTCCTTCCTGGAGGCTGCCAGCAGAGCAGCTTCCCTGTGTTCCCTGTGCTTTCAGGATTGACTGAAATTTCCATAATTTATTTTGCAAAATTTTACTCAAGGGGATGCAAAAAAATCCCAAACAAACAAAAACAACCCCAAAAAAGGTAGGCTAGCCTCCAGATCTTGCTTCCAACCCTGAATTACCATCTTAGATCTGGGGAGAATAATGAATTTTTTATTATGGATCTAGGCTAGGGAGGTAGGGCTCAGTATCAATGGAGCATAATCTGTGGTGTAAAAAGTGCTGGTTTTTCCCAGACCTTTTCTGACTGCCAGGGGTAGTTCTAAAATAAGGGATTTCACTTGCTTTTCATTTTGTAAATGAGTGCAAGTTAAAATATATTTTAAGGCTCAATTGAACCAATAATTAATTATCTGAGGAATCACAGATGTAAATGTTTTTGATTCTGTGCTAATACTACTTTATTGGACTACTTTCTCTTTATTTTTTGGTGCTCCTTACATTTTCAGAAGTGAAGAGAATAGAGCAGAGCAGATGCTTCTTTGTGATTTGTGAAATTGGGACATATTCTCTCTTACCCTGTGCTGTATGAGTGTGACAAATCACATTCCCCATACTGCATGTGGCTTTACTGGGAAAGTGTAAAACTTTCCAAAGGTTACCTATTTATCAGTACTTTAAAAGGCAGCTGAATAATGTTATTTGCATATGAGCAACAGAATATGTAAACATTGACTGGGGAGTCATTGCAGGAATGCTCTCAGCTGGACTCACAAGAGCAGCATTTCTCCAAGGCTGTTGAAGCTCAGCTGGGAAATGCTATCACCAAATTTGGCCTCTTGCAGAGCATTGATATTCAGTGGTCCTTCCTGTTGCTCTTTCCCATATATTTTCCCCCTGTTTCTGGATTGATGGTGGGATTTCAGCCCTCTCTTTGGAACAGTGCAAGCCATCTCAGGTGTTTATCTTACCACACACCCTTCCAGACCCACAATATACAGATCCTAAGGGCTGCAGCCCTTAAATGGGCAGCTCACACAAGTGCACTTATAAAGGAGAGCCCACGTGTCTCATATGTTTTAGGTTAAATAATGAATTTTCAGAATGAATTAATAACTTCTTAATACTTAAGCACCCGGTCCTTTGAGTCTGTGAACTTCTTAAGCCTCCTAACATGACCTCTGGCTCAGGAATGATGTTTGCTTTCTTTTAGGATAACTGAGGCACACCCTAAATACATGTTTTCTTTTTTCTTTCTGTATAGCTTGTTTTTGCACATAGGAAATAAAATAGAATCCAGATCATCTGTTACCTAATGCAGTTTCCTGTGCTGTAGCCACAAGAGCATCCTTCCTCTGTGCATGCATCATCTGCAATTGGGAACAGAAAACTCCAGATATTCACGACTTCAATGCTGTGTCATTGGCAAATGTCAGCAATTTAATGTGGTTTTATTTTGCAAGATTTGTCCACTTCAAGTCACCATTAGAGGTTTTGTTAGGGATACCTGAGCTGATAAAACTCTTCTGGGAGGGTGGCTGAGTAGACTGAGAGGAGATACATTAAGGGATGAGTGAGAAATTAGGATGGACTTTTAAGTGGATGTTCCTGATGTGTTCCCATAGATCAAGTGCCGGGAATTGCTTTAAGTCTTTGAGTGACCATAAAACTATTCAGATTTAAGTACAGGTTGTGTCTGCTGCAAAGTGGGCTTCTGCAGCTCAGCACTGCTGTTTGAGCTTGGGCTTTGCTCAAACAAATGCTCAAGATGCTGGGCTTTGCCCAGTCTGCAGGAACCAAGCAGTGTCCCAGGAGGAGAACTTGGGAGAGCTCAGACTCCAACAGGAGCAGCACGTGGTACAAACCCTTCCTGCACTTGGTAAATGCCACGGGGGTGATCCGTGGAGAGTGCAGCACATGGATGGCTGCTCAGCTGTTCATGGTTAGCCTCACCTTGACCATTTCCATCAGAATCACATGGGTTGTGTTCTGTACTGTTGCAGCCTGAAGTAAAGGAAATGTCAGAAAAGTTAGTTACAGCCTGTGTTTTGAGGGCTTTGCACAGCTCTGCTCTCCACCAGCCCATTTCCAAACAGAGCCAGTGAGAATGGGGGCAAGAGGGATGTGACTCATGGGTGAGAGTCAATGTTTGTGTAACAGTTGTCACCCTTGGGCTCTGGGGTTTCTGTTGCACCCAATCTGATATAAATGGCCTCTGTCCAAAAGGACAGCCCTGTCCTCCCACTGCCACAAGTGTATCCAAACTTTACTGGGATGTGGTCCAAGTCTGGCTGCCTGCAAAAGGGACAGTGCTCTTCTCCCCCTGTCCTCTGTGCCTGTCCCTGTTTAATTGCTCCTCTTTGACTGAATTTGTGAAGTTGGAGGATGGGACAAACCAATTTGCTGATCTTATGGAAGAGTGGTGTCTTTTTCACAAGAGCATGGGCTGGCTGGTAGTTTAATTTTGTCAGGCTGCTGAGTTGCCCTAAGTGGCCTGTGGCTGCATTATTAGGAAGGCTGTAGGAGTGTGTGGCTGGGACTTGAGGGATCAACCCAGTGGAGAGGAAGGGACTTGTCTTTCTAAGAACCACTTGTAGTCTTGCACTGACAAGTCCTTGAAGCAGGGCTTGGCAGCAATGTCTGCCCTTTCTTTGTAAGGGCCTTGAGCATAGGGCCCATCCCCATAAGGAAATGTTAACGTTAAATAATATTTCAAAAGTGGAAATGATCTCATTCTTCCTACGGCTTATTTGGGTTTTTCTCTGGTTACTATTTATGGGAAATAGCTGCTTGTATGCAACTTATCAAGCAATTCAGATCACTGCCTGAAAGTCATCTTTATTTGCCACTCCACCAGTTTCCATCTTGACCCATTGTTTGTACAAAACTGGTATTTCTGTTCAAATTTCCTGCAGGTAACTCCACTTGTATTTATCTGCACTTGACAGATAAAGAAATGGAGGCACAATGACACTTGGTCACTTTACAGGGCAGTTGAGATTTTCACCTTGGAAAGCAACTGTGAGAGCCATTCTGTAGGAACACAAGTGTTTCTTCTCCTTTGCTTAAGGTGACCCCTGTTCCATGAAGAGCCCTTCTTTTACTGATGAGTCCTGCTCCTTTTCTCAAGCAAGAGAGTGCTTAGCCCTCAGGACATGCTCCAAGGCTTTCTTTTCTGAAGGCTTCCTTGGTGGGAAAGGTTTGCTCCTAGAGAATTTGTCATCTTTTTCTGCCTTTCTTGCCATAATCTATTTCATCTTGAAAGCGTAGGAAACTGGGCTCTTTAAATTCTATTTATTTTTTTTAATCTGGAAATTTACCCTTTCATGCATGTTTAATATCTTACAGAAACTTAAGCAGATCTCTTCTCTTCCTTTTCCCTCTTCCTCCCTTGCAGCTAGATATATAGCCAGAGCTTTTATCCACACCCTGGTTTGCTTCTCTTTAAGTTGGAAACCAGATAATAGAATCAAATATCTGATATTAATTTGAAGGAAAACAGCACCCATTCTGAGTGAACTTTCCCAGGCCAAGACTGGAGAGTTACAACTCACACGGAGCTAATGCCCATCACAAACCTCATCATCTTTCACCTACATGCAATTCCTTTTTTGCCTTTCTCTTCTCTTCCTAGAAGGGTGAATATGCAGTTTTGTAAGAGGGATCATGTGGACATACAGACTGTCATAGCAAAGCATTCCTAGTGCCCTTCAGCCCTGGAGGAGATGAGCAGTTGGGATGTGAAGTAAAGGCTGCAGGAAGGCTCTTGGATTTCACAAGGCAGTGTGCCTTTGCAAGAGCTGTTTCCTCTCTACCTAAACCTCTAAATCTCAGCAGGATAAGCCCCAGCTACCTACTTGCTGTGTGTTTGTGACATATACATTCTCAGTGTGATAGAAATGTTGAAATACAAGACCACAGTTGTATTGACTGTTCTCCCTTAAAGCAGTCTGATAATAAGGCACAATGGTAAAGCTTTCTTTTCTCAGTTATCCTTACTACCACTGTGGGGATTAGGTGCTGTCATTATGGTTCCTTTATGAGGTAATGCTTTGTTTTCCACCTCTGGTGCTGGTGATTTGGTGGTAAGAGTGTGGCTCAGCTCCATCCCCACCAATTCCAAATCTGCTTCCCAGTTTTAGGCACCAGTAGAGTGGTACCACGTGCTCCTCTCTTACATCAAGAAACCACACACATCTCTTTATCTCTGGGCCTTCACCAAGTTATTCTGCTCTGTGTGCCAACAACTGTCTGCTGCTCCAAATATCCCAGCTAAAGGAATGAAGTGCTGTAGTGGGATTTGAATGGGCAAACATCTGTTCTTCAGTGTTGTGTACACTGACAACAGGCACTACCTGCATTTACAGCTTTGCAGGGCCGGAGGGGTCTGTTGTGCTCATTGACCCTGACTGGAGGCACTGCACAGGCCGTGGCTGGGCACTGATGTTCTGCATCTCATTTAGCAGTCAGCTCCTTTGCTGGCACAGACTTATCATGTGTAATTACTTAATTTGATTGATGTGATCTGAAAAGAGCCTGGCAAGAGTCAGGGATTTGAACACACATCAGTGAAAAAGAAAAGCAAACTTGGTGCCTTCTTCTCCAGCATTCTTCAGTGCAAGAGTCCCTCCTAATTCCCAAAGGTCCTGCTTCCCTAGGCTCCTTAGGAAGTAGAAGGGCTTTACAAAATACCTAAAATCGAAGAGTAGAGCGTCTTGGATGACATCTGAAAAAGTGATACAGTTTCCTTGAAACTTGTACTGGTGCTGTGTTAGAAGCTTCTCTGCTTATTCTTTGCTTCTGCCCTAACTTGTGCCTCTTGGTCAGGAAAGATGTAGAGGAATTCCCTGTAACTGAATGTTACCTTTGGACAGTTGTACATGTTTTAGAGTGGGACATAGTTTTCATTGCACCTGAATAGGACTTTATCTAGAAAACCAATAACTGAGGAGGAAGCAGATTTATGATTGTTGACCTAGCTCTGTTTATAATTATTTCATGATCCAAAACATTGCAGCAAGATACTTAGAGGCTTTTTTTATGCCAGTTAATTTAACAGGTCTTAAAACAATGTTTCCTTATGCCTGATGCAAGCACCTGCTATAAGCTGTGAAAATGCTTAAGTGCACAGGAATGCAATTACTCCAGTAAACAGAAGAGCTTCCTGTTTTTAGACACTTCTGAGAGAACAAAGATTTGCAGCACTGTGAAACGTGGGGAGAGCCTGGAGAAAGGAGAGATACAGGTGAGGTGAAGCAAGCTGTGAAATGCTATTTCACTGCAGAGCACTGTTGGCTTTCCAGCAAGCTACCGATTTCCCTTGTCTCCAGGAAATTAAAATGCACCCAGTGGTAAACACTGGAAGAAAGGAGTGGCTGCTTGGGACTGCAGGTCTGGTTCCCTCATCAGGTCTCATGCTTCATTTAGTCATCCAGAATGTTGTCCTGAGATGACTTGGAGCGCTCCTTGGAAGACAGCAGTGCGTGGAGACACCAGCACCTCTGTTCCCTTCCTGTTCCTGGCTCTAGCCCTCCATCCTTGCTGGAGGAGCAGAAGTACAAGCCCTGTGTTGTGTGTCCCCTCTCTGTGAGGTTGGGGTGGGTGGGGGAGTCCTGCTCACAGCCACATACCCATGCACTGTGAGGCAGTTTGAGTGGTTACTGCTGAACCCCAATGGCTGGATTGTCTTAAGATGTAAAGAAAATAAAATTAGTTATTTGAAAGAACTGACCTCAGGGAGGTTTTGGTAAGTCATTGCATGTCCTTCAATTTTAAGTACAGAATGTCTCAGAATGTGCTCCTCACTTTGGGACAGAGCTATTGACAGTAGAGCTTAAAGAATGTAATTGTATCACCAAAGGCTGAGGCAAGTGGAGCTGAGATGGAAGTGACCTTATTAGTAGATTTGCTTTTCCAAACTTTAGGTGGCCAGTCTCCCATTGTTTGTGAAAGCCAAGATTGTGACCTTTGGATAAAAAGTTTCTTTGCTACTTGAAATGGACAAAAGATTAACCCTCAAGGGAAATAAACACAGTTTGTGGATTTTACATAGGTGTAGGTAGACTTAGTTTATGCATATTTTCCCCTGTATAGTCCATGCATACCCATACATAGTTTCAGGCTGTACCTTTTCCTGTCAGGGAAATGAATTTGCACTCGCTGCTCGTCGAAAGCAGCAGAGAGCTGAATCTCGGCCGCTGTTCATGGGAGACTTCTGCTGCTCAGCTGTGTTGAATAGCAGGAAATCCTGGAGTGCAGCACAACTCCAATATTCAGTTTTTATTCCATATTAGGAAATATTTCCTTATCATTACTGCGGGTGTGTTGGAATGATTTCCGAGATTCATTTTTGCGAGCCAAATGAAAAGACGAGGACGCCTTGCCTGCTTATTTCCCGCTTTCGGACTGACTCCACGGGAAGGACCAGCCTGGGCCAGGGTAACCCCTGTCAATCCCTGCAGGTGAAACCAGCCTCACCCAAACTATTTTAAAAACGAATTTTTTCAGCCTGGTAATGGTTCCTCAGTGTGGGTCGTGCAGCTTCTTGTGCTGGCACAAAGCACGGAGCGGCAGCGGGAGGAAACAAACAGATGGTTGGATGGAAAATGGGATGGCTCCCTTCAGAGACAGGCCTGGCTCGTGCCAGCTTACAGCACACACACACACAGCCCTGGCCTGGCCTGGGAGGGGCTCCTGCTGTTTGGCAGAGAGATTTTTTTGCCTGCTCTAATCAGAGCCCCACGCTGCTATTTTGGGATGTTTTTAGGTTTAGGAATCTACCTCAAGGTGGGAAAGCACCTTCCTTCATCTTGAAAACATCTTTTTTTGGTGCATTAAGTTCTCCTGGGGTTTAGGGAACATGTTGGAGCTGGCTGCTGACACCCCAAAATGCTCTCTGAGTCTCGCTGTCCCAGGTTTCCCTGGTGTCACCATCATCGTTGCCATCACCAGGGTGGCTGCAGGACTTGTGCAGCGTTTACATCCCGACTCCTGTGTGCCTGGCAGTGTCTCCCCAGGGTTTTCTCAGAGCCCTGGGGATCAGGCACTGGGAGTGGCCACTCCTTTTGGTTCAGAGTCATGGAGCACTTTCTGCTTTTAGCTGGGACTATAACAGGCACCTCACCCAGATGCTCCGTGGGGGAAGAATGACTGAAAATGGCTAAAACATTTGAGCATCTTTGACTTTTAAATAGCAAAGCCTGTTCCAGGGG
The DNA here is from genome assembly GCA_013401135.1 of Cettia cetti. Classification (NCBI taxonomy): domain Eukaryota; kingdom Metazoa; phylum Chordata; class Aves; order Passeriformes; family Sylviidae; genus Cettia; species Cettia cetti. Next base: position 20,464 of record VZUI01046996.1, read on the forward strand.
GGCTAATTTTACTTGGTTTCTTAGTGGTGCTTTAAATAGAACAAATATAGTCAATTCTGTAACTTCTAAGTAACAAAACTTACTCAGTCATAATGCACGTTGGGGAGGGAAAGCTAAGAGATGAAGTATATACACAAAGTAAATGAAATGCTGAAGTGTCAGTGATGCCATGTTGCAGTCTTATTTCTTTTTCCTTTCCCAAAGGGAGACTGTGGTAAAAACTGAAAAGTGTCAGAAGGATCTGGTCATGGCAATAATGTTGAAGAAGAATCTGCACATGAAATATCTGATTAGTTTTATTTGGCAGGGAATGTTGCTTCCTTTAGGTAGCAAATTAAATAAAACAGGGGCTTGTGAATAGTGATATTACTGAAAAAATTGAATTATGGATGAATGAAATATTTATTTTTCTGTCTGAAACTTACCCCAGAGCAGTGCTTGGCAAACATGCTGGTCTGATAATTATGAACCTCAATAACAGCAGCTAGCATCATCCTGGGGCTGGAATGAGATTTTAGGTCAAAACCTATTGAGCTGTAGGGGGTTTTTGTTGACATGAGTGAACTTTAGACAAGGTTCTGTTCTAAACACAGAAAGCTGTAATTAGAAATAACACAGAAATATTAAGATCACACCCAAGAGTTGAAAAATACTGGCCCATGATTGACATAGATGGGGTTTTCTTGTCAGCTTGCTGCTCAGAGATTTCAGAGTCCTGTTAAGTTTTAGGTGTTTCTGGAGGTTAATCAAAAGCTTTGGAATTGGATTTAAAGTGGTTTATAGAAAAAGAAGATAGAACCTCCCCCCCTGTGCTGGGCTGCACCCAGAGCCCCAGGGCAGCAGGGGAGGGGGGATTCTGCCCCTCTGCCCCCTCTGCTGAGACCCCCCTGCAGGGCTGCAGCCAGCCCTGGGCCAGCACAGGAAGGACAGGGAGCTGCTGGAGCCAGGCCACAGCAGGGACACCAAGGGCACCAGAGGGATGGAGCAGCTCTGCTGGGAGGAGAGGCTGAGGGAATTGGGATTGTTCAGCCTGGAGAGGAGAAGGCTTTGGGGTGAGCTCATTGTGGCCTTGCAGTGCCTGAAGGGAGCCCACAGGAAAGATGGAGAGAGACTCTTGCCAAGGGCCTGGAGGGACAGGACCAGGGGGAATGGCTTCACACTGACACAGAGGAGGTTTGGATTGGATATGAGGAAGGAATTCTTCACTCTGAGAGTGGTGAGGCCCTGGCACAGGCTGCCCAGAGAAGCTGTGGCTGCCCCATCCCTGGCAGGGTTCATGGTTGGATGGGCTCTGAGCAACCTGGGATAGTAGAAGGTGTCCTTGCCCATGGCAGGAGGCTGGAACTGGATGCTCTTTAAGGTTTCTTCCAGCCCAGGCCATTCTGTGATCCTCAGCAGGAGGAGGTCCAGTATAAACAACTAGATGGTGAAAATATGCACAGCACAGTTGCCAAACCTGTGCTAGCAGAAAGTCATTTTCCCTCTGGGCTGATGGTACTTTCTCCTTCTGTTCCCTCACTGGAACTGTCAGCTGTTGTACAACATTTTTATCTTTGCTCTCTGTTTGCTCACCCCACGTATGGTTGCACATCTCAGAAGCTGTTCAGAGTACGTCCCACCACATCATCCTGCTGAGCCTTGGGCTGTTTTTTTCATTTGTCTGGCCCTGCCCACTGCCCCTTGGTGTGAATCATGCTGTTATTTGTGTATGGTGGGTTGGTTTTTTCAGTTTTATATATATCCTGTCTCTCTTTAGGAGAATTCAAACAATTTGGAGACCGTGGGGCTGGTGCTTGTGCTTGAAGCTTTGCCGTGTCTGTGCTGCTTTCCTAGATAGCACCTCGTTTTTTAAATATAATCCTTGTCATTTTTTGAATATAATCCTTGTCAGCTGTGGGGTTGAGTGCCCAGCTTGGTGAGTTCCTGGGCTGTGTTGTCTGGAAGAAGCCAAGCAGAATCTGCTTTCACTTCTCACCCAGAAGAGCCCAGCTCTGGGCACAGTGGTGACAGCTAGAATTTCTGAAGGTACTCACTTTATTGTGCTCTGTATGTTAGCTTTGTCTCTCCTTTCTCTTTTACTTCTTTATTCTTAAAAGATGCCATTTGTGTACTTCATTTCAGGAGCAAGTTCAATGTCTTGTTGAAACAATGGGAACTTTGAAAGGCAAAAATATGTTTCAGTATCTGCCTTATCCAGAGGCTTTGATTCAAGAGGCAAATTCTCTTGGAATGTTAAATGGAAACTTCATAAACTTGGCAGTTTTTACTGTAATAGCAAACTGCCTTCCTAATTGCTGGGCTTTAGGGGTATGCTTGGGTGGACAAATTGAAATTATCAGTCTTTCTGTGAATTGATATCATTTTGGAGGGATGATTGCTCTTCCCTGTCCTGCTGAACATGTGTGTAGCTTTGTATTGTAAATCCAAATCTAAGACCCAACAGCACCTTTTTGTCATGTGGGAAAAAGGTGTTTTTCTCTGACAGAATTGCATGTGGGGTTTGCTCCCTAACTTAAATACTCACTGAGTCCTGATTAAATTTATTGTAGGGCTACTGTATAACTGTACTACACACACGGCTAAAAAGAAAAATGATGCTTCTGTTGTGTGACTTGGGTGCAGATTAGTTGGATAGTATAGATCCAGCCTGATTTGATATATCCTGTGGCTTTTCTTACTGACACAGCTGTGCAGGAGACTTGCCTGTGCAGGAGGCTTGGATTCTATCTTCTTACCCCTTCCTGATTAGAAAGTGATGCCACAAAGTGCTGTGTTTCAGGGCAGAGCCAAGTGCTGTGTTTCAGCTCTCCATTTGCTTTGATTTCTTCCACCTCTCCTCTTCGGAGTTGCTGCTCCAGGTGGGATTGGATGATTCAGTGATTTTAGCACTCATTAACAGGAGACTTAATCCAACAGTTTAATGAAAACCTTAATGACAGGCTGTGGGAGCTCCCAAGAGGTGCCCCAGAGAGGACGTGGGGTTTGGAGTTACCAGTGGTGTAGCAGAATCTGGGTGTGGGGGTTTAAATGGTCGAAACTCCAGGCAAAAAGATGCAGAGTTTGATTTCGAGCTGTTGTGACAAATGGAAGTGCAGATTGAAGTTGTAGTCAATGCTGCTTGGCCTTTCTCTGCTTCCCAATCAGGAAAGATCTAGCAACAAAAAGGTCAAATGTATGCTTTGATTAGGCAACATTTTTCTACCGGGAGGGAGAGGACCCTTCCAACTGACATAATCTATTCAATGGTGGATCAGGAGATACTTGCTTGGAGACATCTCTTGAAAACTCCAGTAGCATTTGGCTGCTCTCCCCTTTCTGTAGCCGCTCTCTCATCCTTCAGGAACATCCCTCCTGTCCTCCCCTCGGTGCTGCTCCCTCCTGCCTCTGGTGGCAAGATTTTCCCCGGCTCTGCACATCCATAACTCCTCATGCCCGTGCTGCAGGTGCCGAGCTGGCATCGGGAGAGCTCAGGCTGGGATTTCAGCCATCCCTGCGGAGGCACGGGCTCGTTTCCTGGGCCAGGCAGCACATATGGCATCCCTGCTCCTGGCAGCTCCGGGCCCTGCTCCCGCGGGCTCAGCGGCTCCTGTCGATTACATCCCTTTGATGTCTTTCTTCCTCACACTTGGGGATGTTCCAGGCCCTTCAGAAAGATCCCTGTCAGCCGGAGGAGTCCTGGCTAAATGTGGCCAGCTGCTTGAACATGACCTTCCTCACAGTCCAGGGAGCCTAAATTCCGGTGATGCAGCAGGAGTGGAATGGTTCCACTGTGGAAGTGGTATGAATTTGAGTGAACTAGTAGGCTTGTGAGGGCATTTCCAAGAATTATGGGTGGCACCTTTTCAAAGCATTCCTGTTAATGTGGTGAGGTCAGTACAAGCAGTGTGCTGTCAATAAAAGGTCCTATTTTGGAGCTCCTTCCTTCCCACCCCCAGCCCTCTGCATCATTTGTTTTTAAAGGTCATGCTTCAGGACTGTACTTGGTGACTCCCAGCTGAATATTTTGTCTGGGATGTGGATCTGTGCTGTGTTTGGGGGCTTGTTAGTGGAAGCAGAGACACAGGAGGAAAAAGGCTGAAGAGGTTTTCTCAACTGTTTGTTCACATAGGATTTTGTGGGATATCTCACACTTCCTGCCAGGTCTGTGCTCTTTTTTGTTCACTTTGGGGACTCTGGGAGCTTAATGCATCTCTTGGTTTTACAAATATTTTCTTTGTGGTGGTTTTGGGTTGGTTTTTTTCCCCACAGTGGCAGAGCTAACTGGAGACAGTCATCTGTATTTCCCTCCTGTGAAGCATATGAGGGTGAGCCCTGCTGATCCCAGTGCTGGAATTGGGATCTCCTTTTTACAAGTTTAATATAGCCCAGTGACTTGGATTTGCTGTCTGGCAGTGCCTGCATTTGTGTGTGTGGAGCATGGGGAAAACAAATGAAGAGGAAATCAAGTTGCAGTGTTGTTTTATGCTACCAGGAGCACAAGATGTGCAAAGGAGAAATATCCTGTGTGAGAGTGAGCCTGCTATACCTTAAGTAAAGGTTAATCCATTTCAAGCCTGGGTTAATGCTGCTCTATCCTGATGTTCCAAAATTATCAGAAGGCAAGTTTTTGCTCTGTTATGTCATTTCTTGAAATAACATCACAGATGCCGGTGTGTGGTCAGCAGTTGCTCTGTTTGATTTGCTCTTATCAACTGTTTTGTATTTATCTTTTCCCACCTATTGAGGGAAGAAGTATAAAATTGTACAGTAAACACAACAGTGAGATCAGTGCTAAGTTCTCCCAGCTTTTGGAGATGTGTCCAGCACAGGGGATGTCTCTGTGTGAAGACTAGAACTGCCTAATTTTTAGTAAACACTAATATGAATTGACAGATCTCATCTTTCTTCAGCAGAAAACTGAAGGGGATAAAAGATTAATTTAAAAATAGAAATATTGGCATCACTTTGAAGCAGCTGTAGTGCTATTAAAACCTCTTTGTGCCTTTATAGAGAGATATATTTTTATTCTCAGAATTCTGGTGTCTTGTGCACTTCAAAATAAACAGCAAAAATAATATCTCCATGATGCTATAAAACGCCTTTATTTCCAACACAGCAGCTGCATTTCTGGCAACAAATACCCTATTGTCACATCAGATCCCATGAAAAATTCACAGGATAAAATCCCACCCTCTCAAGAGTGCAGCAGGAAGAATCAAAACCAAGAGCTTGGAGCAGAGTTCAGCGATCCTCCTGCCCCAGTGTGGACGTGCGAGTTTTCCTCTGTGTGAAACCCCTAATCACTTCACTTAGGAGCTATTAGGATCTGCTTAAATTAAGCCTAATTCAGGATTTGTCTTCTGCAAATCCTCTGGTGAAATGGAAGGATTAAGTAAATAATAAAAAGGAAGCCCGGTGCCTGAAGGGAGCCCACAGGAAAGATGCAGAGACACTCTTGACAAGGGCCTGGAGTGACAGGACAAGGGGGAATGGCTTCACACTGACAGAGGGGAGGGTTGGTTTGGATATAGGAAGGAATTCTTCACTCTGAGAGTGGTGAGGCCCTGGCACAGTTGGCCCAGAGCAGCTGTGGCTGCCCCTTCCCTGGCAGTGTCCAAGGCAGAATGGGATCTGAACAAGCTGGGGTAGTGGAAGGTGTCCCTGCCCATGGCAGAGGAATGGAGAACAAGGTATTTGAGGTTCCTTCCAACCCAGACCATTCCATGGTTCTGTGATGTGTGCTTCTGTGTAATTTTCCAAAATTAACTTCAGAACAATCTGACTGAGTGAGAGTGGGGCTGAGGTGCTGCTTTTCGTGCTTTTCTTCCATGAGGCTCTCCTAAAGTGCCTCAACCCACTTCCAGGCAGGGCATGAATCTTAGGACAAACTGTGCTGTATTTTTGGGTTTTTAAATTCTCTCCTGGCTTTCCTGGATCAGCTGCAGGGCACTCAGAGCTGCCCTGAGATGTCTTTTTCCAGCATTAATAAGTGTTGTTCCAGTACATCCAGGTTCTTTGGGTTCAGGATGAAAGCTCTCAAGGAGAGTAGCCTTTCTTCTTTCTGCTTTCTTTCTTCTTTCTCCCCAGTTTTTAGGTGCCCAGTGACCATGTGCCTTAAGCCATAAGTATCACCTGGCCACGTGTAACTTTGTGGAGCAGCTTTAAAATTCAAATGTATTTGATGGTTATCTTTGTCCTTGAAATAACTTCTCCTCTGGACTGGGGTTAGGGGTTTAGTCCATTTGATGTCTCATTTTATCCCATCCTTTTTTTTTTTTAACATCTAGAAGTTTTGGAGTCTGAAATTGTCACAGAGCTGTGACAAGTCCAGCTGGGAGCTGCCTGATCCTTCTCTCTCCTTCCCCTCATCCTTTTCCCTCCCCCAGGCTGGGCCCAGGTCTGCCAGAGGGACATTTCCCTTATTTGTGGACAAGCACAGCTGGGTGAGCTGCCCAGAGCGTGCAGTGCTCTTTGCTATGATTCACTCTTTGTTTTGCCAGCATGTTGATTTTTAGAGTGGGTAGCACATCCTCCTGCTATCTTGGGATAATTTTATAAGGCAGCTTTTAATAGAGTTTCTTACATCTAAAGGACAGTGCCTTTACTGTGAATTCTGGAGTGCCTAAGAGTTTGGAGATGGAGGGTGGGAAAAAGGAATATATACTTTTTAAATTTTCTTTTAGAAGTGAGTAATGATTTGACCTGCTCTGTTTCAGTACATGTTACCATGGCGATGACTGCAGGGACTACAACATCCTTTCCCATGAGCAACCACACCCGGGAGAGAGTGACGGTGGCCAAACTCACTCTGGAGAACTTCTACAGCAACCTAATCATACAGCACGAGGAGAGGGAGACCAGGTACTGCCTCTGCTTCTCTCTCCCTCTGCAGCTCTTCTTGCTGTTTGTTCAAAGGCTCTTCAATCCCCAGGGATGGGACAGCTCTGGGAAGTTATTCTGTATGTGGTTGCAGGGAGTGAATTCCTGGAGGGCACAGGCTGCCTTTGTGGGGATCTGAACATTCCAGTCCCTGAGTGATCAAGGAGCTCCACTGCTGATTTTTTCATGCAGTTTAGCTCCTCAGCATTTACGCTGGGGAAGCTGCTCTGTGCAGGGTGTTATTTGCAGCACATGTGAGGGTTCTCCTTCTGTATGAGGTTGCTGACCTCTGATTCCCCTGCATGTGCCCCAGGGAATGAACTCAGCAGAGCTGCTGAGGGGTGGGAGCTTGGCTTGGGGTAAGGCAATGGCTTGTGGTGTCTGTTCCTGCTCTGCACCATGAAGCCCATGCCAAGATTCCTAAACCCTGCAGGAGGGAGTGTATAGGAGGTAGGGAACAGGAATGAGAGGTGGGTGATGGGGTAAGGAAAGGAGGCAAAGAGCTGGCATGGAACTAGGGGGCAGCAAAGAAATAAGGGGTTCGTGATGGAAGGTTTGAGAGGCTGTCAGGGTGGGCAGGATGACTTTTGGGATTAATATAATCCCTGTCTGTAAATTCTGCTTGGGTGGTGCTGCCTGGTACTCCTTGCATGGGAGTATGGGATGGTCATCACCACTCAGCTTCTCCCAGCAGTGCTCAGTCCTGTCTCTGAGGTGGTGAAGTGCCACTTGAATTAGGTGTCAAAGCACCAAGTGTTTGATTGTAATGAATGTTGTGTTGGATTGTCATTAGTGTGTGAAATTATCATTCCCCTGTAATATGTTTTTAATTGAAAGGTTTTCAGTCAAGCAGCAGGGTTTCTCTCTTCATCAGATTTAGTCATTATTCCATGTAATGGAGTTGCTTCTAGTTAGGAGAATAGACTGTCTATCAAGGGCCTGTAATTTAGAGGATCTTGCTGTACTTCCCAAAGTGCAGAAAGGCACCAGCAGCCTGGCTTCAAGCCTTTGAATTCTCGCCTGCTGCAGGGGGTAATCAGCCTTCAGAAAGCTGCACCCTGGCAGCTATAAAGGAGCATCCTGTGGGTGGACAGAAAGGAGTCCTGCAGCCACGTTGCCATGTGCTGACCCCCTGCCACCTGTGGGGTATTCCCAGGCTTTGCTCCCCACTCAGAGTCTGGAAGAGTTGGAGCTGTGAGCCCTGGCCTGGCAGGAGCCTGGGAGGGAGAGGATGGTGCATGCAGGGGGTAGAGTTCAGTTGGCATGGGAGGAAGGGGAGCAGGGCCAGGGGTGTGACCAGGGAGAGGTGGTCACACACAGGGGATGGAAGCTGGAGCTGACTGGCATGTGGGAGATGGAGCTGAGATAGAAACGGTGAAAAAATTCATTTTAATTCTGGTTTGTAATCCTAATTGATAAAAACAGCCTTAATTCAACAAAATATAATCACTCTAATGACATACTTTCTCATATATGTTTAATGCCTGATTCTGCAGGTACATAAGCATATGCTTAAATTTGCCTCCACATTTTCATCATCTTTGTTCACAAATGAGTAACTGGGTGGAGTGGGACTGTCTGCCTTCAAATTTCCATTTGAGGCAAATTCTTCAGTACTTGGAGTATGTGAGGTAAAGGTGTTGACTTGCTGTGGTGCTATGTTTGGTTTTAATAAATAATAAAAGCTGCAATCCCCTGTTTCTCTCCTTGGCAGGCAGAAGAAGCTGGAAGTGGCTATGGAAGAGGAAGGCCTTGCAGATGAGGAGGTAAATACTGCTTAAGTAACCTTACAAACTGCTTTGCTTTTGTCCCACTGCTTCAAATGGGCATTTGAAGAGCTCACAGAAACATCAGCCAGCATGACAGAAGGCTTTATTTTACACATGAATGTTGCCCCTGTTAATAACCTATTTATTAGGGAAGCTGGGAATATGCCTGACTGATACTTGCAATATCTATCTAAGGCTTTTCATGCTACCTGTAGTTCTTAAGAGAAATGGCTACAGCAAGTATCTAGTAAACTTTCCAAAGATGAAAATTGTTTGCTGTTGTATTTGGCAAGAAAAAAAAAAAAGTGGCCTGTGAATTGGGTAGAAAGCAAAATGCTGAACCATTTTTTCTTGATTTAAACAATAAACCATCACACCTTTGCTCCTTTTGGATACAGAGGAGGAGGGATCTCAATCTGGTTGCCACCTCTCAGAATTTTGGCATTTCTCAGGTCCATTAGACCATGTCTGCCTTCAGGATAGGCTGGGAAATAAGTAGGAAGAGTGTCTCAGTCCTTCTGGAGTTTTTGTGGCTGCTGTAACTCCTGAGAAGTGGGAAAATGTGGATGTGTATTGCCATCTTGTGGCTCTAAAGGATGTTGTAACCCCAGCACGGAGTCTGGCAGGTGCCTGATCCAGGGACCTCCTTAGCAGTCTCTGAGATCTCAGCATCTTTGGGGGCAGCATTCGTCTTCTCTCAGGGTGAATCCCGGTGTCATTTTCATCAGACAAAATAGATGATGGAATTTGGACAGATTTTTTTTTCAGAATTGAGTGCTTGCCTGCCATAAACCACATGGATTTTGGTTTAGATCTGTAACCAGGGCCTCTGCTGCTGGCTAAGCTCTTTGTTGCCTGTCATCACTCTTTCTGATGGGGTTTCAGCTTTTATTGCTCCTTCACACTGCCCAAAATGAAGAGTCCTTGCCTCAGGCAGTGACGTTAGCCTTGGGACTGATACACTTTGAACCAGTATGATAGTTTTTCTTCATTATTTTTCTTTTTTCTTAAATAACTAAGTAATAAAAATAATATACCACCACGCACCAAAAAAAGGTGAAACCGTGCTTGAGGCTCCTATAGAAAAGACCATACTCAAGGAAAATACTTGGAGAAATTCAGAAAGAAATGTAGAAGTCTTTCTCCTGTTGGGATTCCAGAGAACTTCCCAGGAAGGGAGGGTGCATATCTTGACTCTCTGCTGCCACGTGACTGACAGATTCCTGTGCCTGTGTCCTCAGAAAAAGCTGCGCAGGTCACAGCACGCTCGCAAGGAAACGGAGTTCCTGCGCCTCAAGAGGACCAGGCTCGGCTTGGATGACTTTGAGTCTTTGAAAGTCATAGGAAGAGGAGCATTTGGAGAGGTTTGTGGCATTCTTGCTTGAACAGGAGGTTAAAATGGAATTGACCACTGTAATGAAACGTTCTAATTACAATTTAGTGAATTGTTTCGGTGCAGAATGGCAGCTATTTGGGCCATTCTCCAAGTGTGATAAGTCTAGTTTGATTACTCACATGCATTGATTTCCCAAGGCCTCTGGAAAGACACTTAGTTTCCTATGGCTTCCCACACTGATGTTGCCCACATGGCCCTCTAAAATCATGGATTTGCAGTGGCACAGGTCCTCTTGATAAACCTCCTTTCTGCCCTGTGTCACATCAGTTGTTTCTCCTCCTGAATTTTAACCTACACAGTCCGAACTACCTGGAATTCACTGTGCCTGCTGACTTTTCCTAAAACAAAAACTGTTCCTCACTAGTGTTAGTGTTGTACAAGGTGCAAATTTTTTTTTTCAATATTTAACATGTTTAAATTTGCTTTTAAATATTCAATAAGAGATATTTTCCATGCCTGGCAATTGGGGGCCTTCCAGTGGAATTTCTGAGGCAAAGAAGACTGACTGGGTTCTCTGTCTTGGTAAAGGTTCGCCTCGTTCAGAAGAAGGATACAGGTCACATTTATGCAATGAAGATACTGAGAAAAGCAGATATGCTGGAGAAAGAGCAGGTTTGTGATCTATAAGTCCCCTAAATCTCAAACTTACCCTGTCTAGAAAATGTCTTCTACCCTTGAAAGCCCCTGCAATAGTCTGGCAGTCCAAAGGGTCTGTGGCATTGCTACCACAGCACAAAAGCAGCAGAAGTTAGGAAATAAGGTCATGTAACTGCATTTTAAAAATACTTTATTTACAACCAACTTGGAATAGTGACAAAGATTTTATTTTTCTCCCCTTACCAACACAGAACTTGTAGTATTGAACCTGTAGAACTGCATTTCAAGGAAAATGCTTCTGGTAAATAATCCATTGCCAAAGTAAAAACAGAGGTATTTGATGTTTTCTTTTAAAGGAAACCAGCAGAAATCACATCGTTCATCAGCTTTGTCTTCCTTGGGTTTGCTTTATAGTTGGGTCAAATCTTGTTGGGGTTTTTTTTTTTTTTTTTTTTTTTTTTTTTTGATTTTGTTAGTTTGCTTTGGTTTTTGCTTTTACTTTTTAGCTAACAGTTCACTGTGATGACTTAGCACCACAAAGCAAAGAAATCAAGGGTGGGTGTCTCAAGAGATAAAAGAGGACTTTTTTCATACTAGTCCAAACCTTTTCCATCATTTGCACAGCATTTCCCTGCAGTAGTGGTACTTTTTTTTTCCTGGCACAGATTATGATGTCTCCTGCAGCCCATGCCCTGAATTTAGGGAAGCAGAGGAGCAGCAGGGTGTGCAGAGCAGCCAGGATTTGTGTGGTGCTGCCCCCATTTCAGAACCTGATGTGGAAAGGAGTCTGAGCTCATGCTCTACATTCAGTTTGGGACAGTGATCTTCCCTGGAGAGTGTTTATCTGCTAGAATTGTCGTTGCCTGGTTTGTTTCGTGGAAAGCAACAGAGGACACACATTAAAAAAAGAAATCTTCTAGTATTTTTCTTTCCAAGGCTGGTAGCACCTGAGAGAAATCCTGGCTATTTTAAAGCAAGGTTTTCCTGTTGTGTTTTACAGCTGATTGAGGAGTGGAGGGTGTGAAGAAATGCTTTCTAATGAGACTAAATAAAGCCAGATAAAGAGAAATCCCAGCTGGAGTGTCTCCTGCAGAGAGAGAACCTTTCCCCATGCATCCCTGTTGCAAGATTCATGTAAAGATGTTCCTCACCAGTAGTAGTGGGGAACAGATGCAGAAGACTGTTTGCTGCTTTGCTTACGGCTGTCAAGAAATATTTTTACATGCATATGCCTTTAATTTTTCCTCCAGGATGAGGTTACATTGTAGGGAAAAAACACAGCCCTCCTCCAATCTCCATTATTCCTAATTTCCAGCAAATTATGGGGTAGCAGCTTTCCATATATTTTCCAAAGTCTTAGGTGGAACTGGAATATCCTGAGCAAAGTCAGATATTCCTGAGCTCATTTGCACTTTTTCCACCGGCTTTGTCAGTTCTTTCTAACAAACAGAACCAACTTAACAAGCTGTGCTTTGTGTTTCTAGAGAAACCCTAAGATCTTGTAAAAAATAATGGAAAATATGAGTTTGGAAAGAGCTAGAAAAATATTTCCTTTGCTAAAAGTCATGAAAACATGCTGTAGGGCTAGGAGTGTAATGTGATGTTCTTTGTTGAAATATTTCAATATTTGCCCTTTAATAATAATAATATTTTTAAAAAAAATTCTAGGTGGCCCATATCAGAGCAGAAAGAGATATTTTGGTTGAAGCAGATGGAGCCTGGGTAGTGAAAATGTTTTACAGCTTCCAGGATAAAAGAAACCTTTACCTGATCATGGAGTTTTTACCTGGAGGTAAGCTGGCTGCTGTGGCATTAGGTGATACAGGTACTTCTTCCTTAGCTTTTTTTTGGCAGCTTTATAGAATATTAGCAACAATCATGCTGTGAAAATAAACATGTTAACATTATTTTAAATGAAGTTCCAGTCATGTGACCATTCCTGATTTTTAGGGGAAGTAAAAAGGTTGAAGGAGTACTAAATAGACTTGAATTAAGTAATTATTCTAATAGAAATTTCTGCTTTTTAAGACTGAAGCTGTTAACAGTAAAAACAAAACAGAAGAAAAGCCCTTGTTCAAATAGTTTGTGCAATAAATTTAATGGGTGTAAAAATCCAGTCTCTTTTCCCATGCCATTCAATTAAAATTCCTGTTTAGGATTTTCAGCTAAAAAAGTAAGTTGGGTTTGTAGGTCCTTGCTGTAACAGTTTTTTGATTAGTAACTATAAAGCCAGCTACAAGGTTAAATTTAGATTCTACTGAGGTTTCTTATAGTTTTGTGATTTAAAATGTTCTGATCCCTAAGCTGTATTTTCTTCTCTTTGATGAGGTGACATGATGACCTTACTAATGAAGAAGGACACTTTATCAGAGGAGGAGACCCAGTTTTACATTTCTGAGACAGTGTTGGCCATCGATGCCATTCACCAGCTGGGATTTATCCACAGGGACATCAAGCCAGACAATCTCCTGCTGGATGCCAAGGCATGTACTGGGCTCAGCACTGCTGCTGCTTCCTAGATCCCAGGCTGCACATCCTGCTGCTGAGCAGTGGCAGCCACTGCTGCCACCCCAGAGATTTAAACTGGCTGGAGGGAAGGCAGGAAATGGCCACTGTATTTTCCTTAAAGCCAAATCTTACCCAAAAGCCTTTTAACCATTTTAAGGCAAGGCTTTTTAGGGAGCAAACCCACTCAGAGTGACCAGATGCTGACATTGATACACATTAAAAGGTGGTACCCTTCCTTTTGTGCATCTTGAAGTGGCTATGGACAATTCAGACAATGCTAAGGGCTCAATTCATACAGTTTATTTCATCTGTGGAAACTCCCTCAGTTAGACTGACCATTCTGGCCATGAAATGCACCCAGTGAGCACCACCATATCATGGAATTATCTAGGCTGGAGAAGATCTTTAAGATCATGGAGGCCAGGCATTATCACAGCCTGCACAGGTCTGTCAGGTTTGATGGGTTCTATTTGCACTGATGTCAGGAAACCTGATTAAAGCCAAGGTTACCATCAAAACAAAGCAAAGGAATTTTGTCCTGGAGGCTTTCTCAGTCACAATGGTATCCAGTTCAAAACAAAGCCAGGCAAAGTAGCTGCCCTCAACCGTTGGGAAGTTGTAGATATAACCATTCCTGGGAGGCCATAGGCTGTTGGAGAGAAAACAGACCCTTCCAGACACCAAGGTTCAGTCTTTGCTTCCCTGCCTGTCCTGTGCCAGTCCATCATGGTGTGAGAGGGCATGTGCAGTGATTAAAACTCTCATTTTTTACTAAGCACTACCTATCTAAATAATGGTTTCACGTTCTCTGATTATTTTTTTTAGGGTCATGTAAAGCTGTCTGATTTTGGGCTCTGCACAGGTTTAAAGAAAGCCCACAGAACAGAGTTCTACAGGAATCTCACACACAACCCACCAAGTGACTTCTGTGAGTATGAGCTGTCCTAGTTTAACATGTAAATGGTTTTGAGCTGCAGCTGTACATTGTACCTGTGTTTCTGCTGGGATAAGCAAGATGGGGCAGGCTGATTGCATTTAATTGGAAAACTGGAAATGCTTGTTCCCTGGGTCATGGGAGCATTTCACAGACAAGAAATGATGATTTCTGCACATTCATACACAGCTATGAATACACATAACATAATGTAGCTATATTTTAATGTCTTTTTCCTAATGTCAGTGAAGTTACAGAACTGCTTTTTCAGGAGGGACATGGGCCAAAGGACTGAAGTCAGTGACAGTCTCATTAAACCTTTCACAAGCTGATCTAAAAATTTTAGCAAGTTCTAATTTAGAATTGCTGGTATCTGTCCTACTTACATGAGTTTCAGCTGTGCATTGGACAGTAGTTATTCTCATGTTCCCATTTTCAGTTATAATCAAGTATTTGTTTCTAAACTAAAGGATTCTAAATATACAGTTATTTAAAACTGGAGCCCTATGGATCTTTTCTCTCTTAATTCTCACAAATACATTTCTTATTTAATATCTACTTTGTAAATTAGCATTTCAGAATATGAACTCAAAGAGGAAAGCAGAAACATGGAAGAAGAACAGGCGACAGCTGGTGAGTTAATTAATATACAATTCTTGTTTTGCTTTTAAACTATTTACAGAAAGTGTTAAATTAAAACTCAGCTCTAATGCTCCTGGTTTGTAAAACCTGCAAGGCCCTCATATGTGGCTCTCTACAAGCTCCCAGAATCACAAATAACTCAAAAGAAGGGGGCCCAGGTTGGAATAGCAAGGCCCTGCTCTTCTCTGTGCCTTTGTTTCCCTTGTGAGCATCTGGCCCAAGCCCTCAGGTGTTCTCAGCCCCGTGGCCAAGGTGTGTCTGGGGCCCCTGAGCACAGAACTGGTGTGGACAATGTGTACTCTGGCTCTGATTCCTGCAGCTCAGTCACAGGAGATGTGTGGCTGCACCATTCCTTTTCAGAGACCTGTGGGGAATTCCCATTCTGCTGAATGGGAATGTGGTGGAAAGGCTGTGGGAGGGTGTTGGTGCTGGAGTGCTCCAGCCTGGAATTCTGATGAGGAGGGGTCACAGAACAGGGGGACTTGTGGCACCAACTGAACCAAAGCAAAGTGTCTGTCAGCCATAGGATTTCAGACTTCCATCCCTGCCATGAGTTTCACAAAAAAACAAAACCCCTCAGCTGTCAAATTTTGCAACCTTTTATTTTTCCACACCTTTTTTAAAAAGTGATCTACTCCAGTATTCCCCAAAAGCTTTAGGGTGGTCTCTTCTTTCCTCGTGAGACAAAATGAGATGACATTGCAGGCACTGTGCTGCCTCATGGGGCTGTACTTCACAGCCTTATTCCAGCCTGGAATTAGATCCCTGGAAAGACTTTATCTCAAGTCCAGTAAAGGCTGATGTGGCAGAACTGTGTGGTGAAGAACAGTCCCACAGAGAGAATAAAAGGCCAAAATGACAACTTGCATCAACGCTGTTGGAAAAGGAGCCATGTGTTTGGTTTTCCATTGGTTCAATCCTAAATCTTTTGGGTCTGTTCAATCAAGCAAAGTGTTTCTTTGTGGTCAGACAAAGGAAAGTAAAATATTTTTGTGCCAAACTGCTTTTGGGAGACTTGTTTGGTCTTTAAGGTTTTTTTGTTGGATTTTGGGGTTTTTTCTCTCCCTAGAACTTCTTGGGTATTTTTGTAATGCAACTACCTGAAATTTTAACTAAGATAGCCTTCTGATATTGTAGTTCAATATTCAATTATTTCATCACAATAAAGAGGATTATTTCCATTTATTGTTGAGGTTCTCTGTGGTTTTAATTAATTAATTTAATTCATATAAAAGAATAATAATCTTGGGATTTTACTTCCTGTGAATTCTCAAATTAAGCATCCTTGCTCACCCAAACAACAAGATCCTGTATGTAAACCCCCAGGAAAAGGTATTGCAAAGTGTAAAAGCTCAGTATTTCTCTTTTGAAGAGATGATTCCTTTTTTCCAGGCATATTCTACTGTGGGAACCCCAGACTATATTGCTCCAGAAGTGTTTATGCAGACTGGGTACAACAAGCTGTGTGACTGGTGGTCCTTGGGAGTGATTATGTATGAAATGCTAATAGGTATGTTAAAAACCCCAGCTTTAGAGTTGTTCAAAGGTAACAGGTTCCATTTATTCAGAAGAGAAAACCTCTGGCTAAATTGTTAAATTTGGGAGTCCCAGTGACAAAAGCAGAGGCTCAGGTCACTGTTCTCCTGGAATAAGTTAATTAATTTTTTATTTGTTGGTGCAGGGTATCCACCTTTCTGCTCAGAAACACCACAAGAGACTTACAGGAAAGTTATGAACTGGAAAGAAACGTTGGTGTTTCCTCCAGAGGTGCCCATTTCGGAGAAAGCGAAGGATTTAATTCTAAGGTCAGTAAAAAAAACCCAGTTCTGGCCCCTTGCCCAGCCAGGGTCATCTTCCATCAGGCTGAATTCCAGTTCTGTGTTTATGTTGGAGGGAAGGTTGGTTTCTTCTGTCACCATCCTTGGTGGATGTTTTAAGTATTTTTCCCTTTGCCATTTGTTTAACATGAAGGAATAAGCTGGAATGATCTTGATTTGTACCATGGTATAGGGAGAAACAGAGCAGACCAAAAATAAAGTGATCAACAGAATTTTTTTTCTTCTCAGAGGTGGCAAGAAAATAAGCACTCACCAGCATTTAATACTCTGAACAGAAATCTTAGGATGTTTTGGATTTCCTCACTTCTTTCAAAATCCCAATTTTTAATTTGCATTGATGTTTTTGTCATGGTTTTGGTGACAAGGTCAGGTAGAAACGCTCTTTTGTCCTGGGAGGGTTTGGGAGGCACATTGGTTTTGGGTCTGATATTCTTTCCCTTTTTTTTTTTTTCCTTTTCAAAGCTAATGTCCTAACCTTACACAATTTTGTTACAGGCAGAAAGGGGAATGTACTTCACAAAACTGGAATTTATTATTAATTCCAGCAGTGCTCCAGTAACCTACAAAAATATAACAAACAGTTATCCTGCATCCAGCTAGTGATACTAACAGCTCAAATAATTGAATTGTTGCTAACCCTCATTAATCAGTTTGTGTAAAACAGTTAAATGGAATTTTCAGTATCTTATTTCTCTACTGTTCTGCTCAACCTTTCTTGTCAGCATCCCAAGTTCTTTGCTGAACAGAGTACAGCATTACTGCTGAGGATTTCTTCCTCCTCAATCCTGGCTGTGTTTGGGGAATTTGTAGAGATTTCAGTGTATTTGTTAGCATGTCTGGCTCATGCATCTACTTACACAACTATTTGGATTTACCAGTTTGCCTCCACAAGGAGAAGGGTTAAAATTTGGGTAGAACATCTTGGTTATAGATTATCTATTAAAATGAGGTTGAAGCAGGCTGGACAACAACCACCTGGGCATTTTGGATACTTTGTCCATTAGGGCTTGGACAAGTTGGGCAATGTGTTTTAGTTTAAAGGGAGATGCTGACAAAGCTAAAGGGTTGTGGACAGAGATAAATCCAAACTAAAATAAACTCAAGTTCAGACAAAACCTGACAAATCCTGTGGCTGAGTGTTATTACAGGGTTTGAGGTCTGTAGTCCTTGGCACCTCCCAGCCTGCTGGGCTGCAATAAAAATACAGGCAGGTTTTCTTCCCACTGATACCCAACTACAAGCAAAAGAGCTTTAATTTATAACTGGAGACAGTTTATAGCCCAACCTGCTGTGCTACACGTGGAGAAGATGGCTGGGATTTAATGAATTCCTAGGCAAATGTTGGTATTCCCATCTCCTGGATGAGAAAATTGACAGGATTTTCCAGTCCAGAGGAGAAGGGTCAGCCTCTGCTGCTTCCTGGAACAAATCCCAGAGGTCACTGAGTTGCTGTCAGAGAGCTTCCACCTCCCTGTTTTCCTTCTTTAGGATTTTAGACTTTTCCTATCTGGCCTGCTGGAGCAGGTTAACAGTCCCCATCCATCTCACCTATCCTGTCTCTGTCTCCAATTTCACCTTTTTCTTTCTGCTATTTCATGGCTGCTTCTCATAAAGTGACAATTTCTTGTGGGGTCTGAGCTGAGGTTGTGCAGCAGGGCTGTATCAGAAACAGGCCCTGCACCTCTGAGGAGAGGGAAGGGGGGAAATAAGGCCATGGCATGTTTGGAATGGGCTGGCTCACTGGGATTCCAAAATATGACATCAGAGAGCAGTCCTGACTTACCAAGTATATTTATTCTTCTTAGTTTGACTTTGAAACAGGGATGTTTAAATAGTTGAGAACATTCCAGAGGAGTTCTCTTTAGTAGGTATTAAATCCTCCATTCCAAACTGATCTTACAGGGCCAGAACATGCAGCAACTTCTCACACACCTGGAAGATGGGGATGCAGCAATTTAGAAAAGGTGTCAGTTATTGGCATCATAGCTTTTTGTTTTGGGATTTAACAATGTAACAATTTAACAATGTCCCTTCTCTCTTAGAGGCAATGGGCTGCTTTGATGTTACTCCAAGTGATGGAACAATTTGACAGAACTTCTTGAAATTCTGGGTACTGGTGCTTCTGTTGGAATTTATTATAACATTCCCTTTGGTTTTTCCCCCCTTTTCCAGGTTTTGTATTGACTCAGAAAATAGAATTGGTAGCAATGGAGTAGAGGAAATAAAAAGTCATCCATTTTTTGAAGGTGTAGACTGGGGGCATATCAGGTATGTATATACACACGTTTTACAGGGAGAATAAAAGCCATGAGAGCAAGAATTTCATGTAGTGTGATGTTAAGGACAATTATTTCCAATTTGTCCTTCATTTTGAAAGGCACCTACTGGCTGAAAGTTTCCAGGTCTTGCTGACATTCATAGAAATTATCAGAGTTTAACTGTCTTATGATGCCTTAGATTGCTCCAGACTGCCCATAATGGAAAGAAATTGTTGTAAGGTGGCTGTGGATTTAATTGTAAGTGCAGTAATTAAAACTGTGGTGAGTTTACAGGTGTAAATCACCGCCTTTCCCACAGTGCTGTGTCTCAGTGTGAATGTTTTTGTGGCACAGATTCCTTGGGCAGTTTCAAAAGCCACCTTAAAACTTCTTCAAGGGCTCCCTGACTGTGGAGGTGCTAAAGCAGAGCCAGCCTGCTTTGGGAGAGAGATTCTGAGTGTCACAAAGAGGAGCTGCAGTCCAAAGGTTTTGGATGAGGTCCAGGCTGATGAGCACAGGAATTGTAAAGCTCTGGGTGCAAGTGCAATCCTGCTGGGCTGGGTTTGTGAAACAGGGTAGCCACAGTGGTGGCTGGTGACAAGATCATGGTGATAACTGTGTGGCAGATGAGTGTGGGATGCTCTCTCACTTAATGGGAAAATGATGTTTGCCAGGAAGACACCAATGAGGACAGGGAACCAAACAATCTCCCCATGGTGTCAGCAAACAAGAGAGTCAGATTCAGAGTGGAACCCTTGTGCTCTGCATTAAGGGAAGTTCTAAGTGTAAAAAGCTAAGTTAAAACTGGAACTTAATGTCTCATTTCCTAATTTTCACTCTGCTGGCATTTATCTTTATTTGCAGGGAAAGACCAGCTGCAATCCCTATAGAAATCAAAAGTATTGATGATACTTCCAATTTCGATGAATTTCCTGAATCGGACATTTTACAGCCAGGTGAGACTGTCATTGCGAATTCCAAATCTCTCTCTGTGACATGCCAGAATGCTGCACAGATGCCTTTGTTGTTGTTTATATTAATTTCTCTGATGCCCTGATCAAGTTAGTCTCTAGATCAAGTCTCTATATTTTTTTGAAGTATGAGTGTAAACCTGTGATCTCTCATAGCCACAAAGCCCAGAGATTTTAAGAGTCAAAGCCATTGGTAAAAGTGGTTTGCACAGGTAGCGAGCACAGGAAGCAGTGGGGTGTTCTGCCAGGCAGTCTGCCTAACCAGATTCTGGTGAAACATCATGCACTGATTTGCTTTTCATCTTCAGTGACTTTTGAGGTTTGTGCCAAATGTAATTGTTGAGATATCTGTGGGTAAGAATCTGCAGACAGTTGATTACTTAACACAGTAATTCATGAGCCTGAGTGGCTCTGTAAATCACTTCAGGGTTTTTTTAGCTGTTGATTTCTCTTAGCAAGTTACAGGAAATTTTCACATGTAAAAGGCTTGGTTCTGTGACATACAAATACTCCCAGGTCTCACTGTTTTCAGTTACTTGAAGACTGGCAGATGTTTAACAGTGATTAATTTCTGTCTGCTAAGTGTAGGTGTGTTAACAGCCACAAGAATTATCCAAAAGCTGTTGTTTTTGGTTTTTTTCTGAAATGGCTTTTATTTAATGGTGAGGAAGTTTGTCCTTTTGATGCAAAGCAGCCCATCTCCAGTGCCTAAGCTGGTTAGGTCCATACTTGGATAATGCCAAACATTTCTATTATTTTGGCCTTTCAGACCCACTGAAAATGGTACTGTACATGTAGATACCTAAAAATCAGAATATCAGAAATGTCACAGGGTTTGTAATTGTGTATCCTGTGGGTGTGTTAGAGGCTTCTGTCAAGGTATGGAAGCCTGGTAGAGTGGGTAGACATAATTAAAAAAAAAACCAAAAACACCCAGAGAAACACCCCCCTTTTTCTGCTTCAGAGTTCTATCCTGAAATTGTAACTCAGACCATTGACAAAAGGCAACTGACCTGATTAGAAACAGGATTTCTTCCAGGAGTTCTGCTGACTAAGGAAATAGGAGTTCAGGGCTGTTTAGCTCTGTGAAAAGTCCTCTCAGAAGCAGCCTGGATTTAACTGTTGTAATGTGTGTTTGCTTTTGTTTCTGAATTCTAGTGCCAAACACGACGGAACCTGACTACAAATCCAAAGACTGGGTTTTTCTCAATTACACCTACAAGAGGTTTGAAGGGCTCACCCAGCGTGGCTCCATCCCTTCCTACATGAAAGCTGGGAAGTTGTGAAACAGAACACAACCCCCCAAAGGAAATTGCAAACACAAACCTCAGGTAGCTGCATCACCAGGCCCGCTTGGCGTTAGTTATCAACACATCGACTCTGGTGCGCATCGATTTCACATGGAAATTCTACAGGATTAGGATTTCTAAGACTACTACAGGAATTAGTTGGCAGTGCCAGCTGGCTTTTCTTTTTTTTTTTTTTTTTTTTTTTTGCTTTTTTTTTTTCTCTTTCTTTTTTTTTTTTTTAATATTTGAATATTTTTGTTAACTTTATTATACAAAGGTACTGGAATAAAAGGAACGTGCATCCCTTTTCCTGCGCTGCCTACGTGTGGATAACGGTTAATTATGCCTCTCTGTACTGTGGCTTTGTTTGTACTGTAAACCATCTAATCCACCCAGGAGGGAAACATATCATTTGATGCAGCATTGTTGTTGTACTGCTCACCTGGTGGGGTTTAGATATGCAGTATAAAGAAAACTGTCCACATTTGCAAACCTCTCTGAGCAGTTGCTCAAGAGTGTTCCATTTGTGGTCTGCAGATCCCCCATGAGTGTAGCACATGGAATTATTTTAAATAGCAGTGTCCTCTGGGCCTCCTTATGTCCTGTGTGCCCTCTCTTGCCCCCAGTGCTGGACTTTATCAGCCCTTCATCGTTATCCCTTTTGTCCCTTTTCCCACAGTGTTGTGGCAGTGAGGCAGTCCCTGTGATCTGTTTAGTGATATTTCTGCTTTAAAGGATGGCTGGCAGTATTGCTGTTAGAGGTGATGATGCCTACTGGCAATTTCAGAAGAAAAAAAGAATCTGAATAAAAAGTATCAATATTTTTAGCAGAAGGGAAACGTTCTGATAGGAAGTTTTGAGGAGATGGTGGAATTTCCAAGACTGCATTCCTGCCTCTGCTCTAAAGCAGATCTTTGAGCTGCTCATAATTCAAACATTCTCTTCTCTCTGTGCAAAATGTGTTCTAGAGAAGTGATCAGATCGGTGCTTTTTCTTTTTCTCTCCTCCCTGAGCAGCTGCAGGCAGAGGGGATCCTGCTCTAACCTCTCCAGAATCGCAGCCTCTGCTCACGTAGAGGAAATGGAGTGCCCCACTAGACTCAGACTCTCCAGTGGGCTTCTTTTCTTCCAGGATCTCCACCTGGCTTGGCCATGGGATTAGAAGGGATCAGCTGAGCCTCTGCAGCCCAATTTCCAGGGACCACCTAAATGTTCTTGTGGCCAGTCTGCAGGATGGTGACAACCTGAGAGCTGAGCCAGGTCTCCTTCCCCCCAGCAGAGGAAACAGAAGCAGAAATACCTCCATGTGCAGGCTCTGGTTTTGTACAGCTCAGCAGCAGTTCAGGACTCAGTTGCACTCCCTGAGCAGTTTGCAATTATCTGGTCACTGGTGACTTTCTCTGCCTGTACTCACAGCTTATCTGCAGGGCTTTGAATCTGTCACGCTACAGCAGAGATCTCTGCTGCCATTTTCTAGTCAAAAGGCACCCTAAAACCTCTGCAGCCCCCTCTGCGTGGAGCACAAGATGTTTTGGCATACAGCAGGAAAGATTCCACTGGACAGACTTTTGTAGCAATATGGAAACTACTGTTATAAAGCCATTAGAGAAATATTTATTGCTGTTAGGCACTGTGGTATCAGCTGTTCTGAATTATTTGTATGCTCTGAAAAACATACTGGGATGTTCATCTGTTGCCTAAGAGCCCATTTGCCAGCAAGATTTCTGTGCATCAGTGCCTGTGGTGGGCAGGTAGTCTTCCCTGATCCAGCCAGGATCCCTGACCCAGCCCTTCCTCCATGGTTTTGTCTCCCTTGAAGCATCTAATATCTGTTGTTTATACCAAATAGCTGTAGTCTTCAGCCCCTCAAAAAGGAGTAGCCACAGCCTAAGGCCCGTCCAGCTCCTTGATCTCCCAGATTTGCTTCCCAGACCTTACACTAATTAACATCCCTGTATTGCTGTTGGGGCAAGGTCCTTAAAAATTCTTCAGTGTTGTTCTTAGCCTTGTTGGTGTGCTGAGGCTCAACCTGTGGCCATCCAAAAGCTGTACAAAAACAGTAAATCACTTTAATCCACCTTTCAGGCATCATTCTGCCAGTGCCCGAACAGCTCCTGAGGCTTCTCAGGAAAGGAATGCCTTTCCTAAGGCCTTGACTTCAAAACAGGGAAACTGGGGCAGGAAAAAAATCCTGAGATGCAAACTTGGCCTCAAAGGACACTGCTATTCAAAACAATTTTCACTGGTTTTAATTTCCAGTCTCATCCATGGGGCACTGTGTGCACTGGAATTGGAATTCCTGCAAACTCCACCTTTCAGAAGAGCACAGTAGCCCCATTAATGTTACCTACAAAGAAGTCTTTGCTCAAACTTGTTGAGACAAGCTCAGTTTCATGGAAACTGCAAATGCTCAGTGATACTGGTGATTTTTTTTTTCTTTCTGTGGGGCTTAGGGGAGGGCAGAGAAATACACACTTAATTTAAAGCTATCTATTAAACAACTATGTCTGTACATATTCACTGGTTTACAAACTCGGGAAAAAGCTCAACCCTTCTATTTGCAACACTAAAGATAATACTAATTTAAAACTGCAGATGATTAATCATATCAGTGCTCACATAGGAGTTATATCCATAAGGAAACAGCCTGCAGCCTATCTAGCATAAACTCCTGTATTGTGGTAGTTGACTTTTTAAATTTTTTTTGTAAACATAGCATTATTTTAATCAATAAGTCAAGTTAAACAATATTAACTACTGCTTTTAGGATGATAGGGGTGTTTTTTTTAGAGGTGAAACTGTGACACTGTAATGGATTAAAGAGAACAGCAGGTTAATCTACACTGGCTTTCAAGAAAAAAAAAAAGGAAGTGCAGCATATCATTAATTTTGTTATTTCTGTCTGATTCCTTTGGATGGTTGTGTGTTTTCCTTTGGCAATGTTAGTCACTGTGCCATTTATTTTTCTTATTCTTGGAGTACCAAAGATCCTGAAATGGCTTGATTGCAACCATGTGAAAATTTATTTTCTGGAAGTATGTTTTGTTAAACTTTTGTTAAACCGTGAAATTGTGTATGCAAATTGTTATCAGAGGTTCGCTGGGACATTTACCTATTCCAGCAGGGAAAGCTTGAGTGCGTCGATGGAAGTGGAGAGCCTGAATCCAAATTCTGGATATTGGAATTCCCTGCAAGTGGGGAGGAAGCTTGGATTGGGAACTGCGGCTGAGCTTTTGCACTTCGTTCCATCTCCAATCAGCATGAGTGAGTGGCCTTAGGTACAGGACATCAGCAGAGGTTGTCTCATGTGCAAAAGGAGCTAAAAAAGAAATTGCCAGCATTCAGAAATCAAATCTTGTTGATACTGCATTTGCACTGTTCAATTTGCCTTGCTGGAGAGTTATAGAAGTGTTATTTTTATAGGTCAATTGTTCCCCACCTGAGCCGTTGGAGACAGTCTGGGATAAGGGCACCTGCTGGGGGGAGTTCAGCCAGGGGGCACCAGGAACAGCACACAGCTCTGCTGTCAGCTCCTTCCCCAGGGTGACATTCCTCCTGTGCCCAGCAAGCAGGGAATGCTGCAGTCTAGCCCAGATAATGCTTAGGAAGTGCTCTCACTTTCTCAATAACACGAGCAAATACAGGCATTGTAACACACTGTACCTTGTCCTTTTACTGTTGGGATCTCACAGCAGCTCGTTCTTGGAGTCAAAATGGCAACTGCTATATTTTTCCTAGACTGTTTCATTAGTTGTGGTTGGGAAAGTTACATAGAAGCATTATAAAAATTTATATGAGGCTTTTTACAGCATTTGAAAATAAAAGTAGCATTCTTTTTGTAAAGTTGCAGTTTTCATTTCTTTTACTGGTGTACTGGATTTCTCTTCCAGAATGGGAGACATCTAAGGAATTGAGATCCTATTTTGTGGATTCTCATCTTGAATTCCACGGACAATGAAACACCCCAGAGTTGTTACACTCAATCAGAAAGTAGAGAAAGCAAATATGGTTTGACTTGTCCCACCTGCAGTCACGTGAAGAAGCTACTTCTCAAATGGTTACTGATCTTCTCCAGAGTCTTACCTTCCCCATAGGCTGTAATTTATCCAGGAAAGGCTTCCAGGGGCAGTTATGTCCTTTGATCCACTATAGAATCCTTTCTGTCCTACTGTTCCACTTTCCCTGCCAAGTTCAGAGCAGCAGCAGCAGCAGAAGCAGTGAAAGTTGTGTAAAAAAAATTATCAGAGTGGAGCAGCTGAAAGCCAAGAGAAGCAAGCAGACACTGCCTGGCCTTGTCTGGAGCCCTCCTGAGAAGAACAGGAGGCTCCCTCCTTCCACTCCAGAATTGCTGCTCTCAGTAAAGGTAAAAATGCAACAGAATCTTACAAATTCTATTTAATGGGATCACCCTTTTCTTCCCTTGACTGTACATGGTTGTATGGCAGAGCTACACATCATAAGGAAATACAGGTTTAGTTCTTTACCTCCTTGCATTGCCAAATCAGGTATTCCTCAGAAAAAGCAGCTGAATGGCAAATATGAAGTCTATGCCTTCAGCATGAGTAAATCTCTTTTTAAATCTTGTCTTAGTTTAGGGTTTATAAAACATACTGCAAATATCTACATTTTTCATTTTTCAGTTCTTGTATAAAGTGGGCCTGGTACCTAAGCAAAACAATAATGCTTTGGGCAATAAGAGGTTTTTTTCTGACCGTCTTCCTAAGGAAGGAGAAGGGAGGAGTATCCAGAACAGTCTGTCTTGGGAGTGAGGACAATAGTGGCTCCCAGCTCTGGACTAGGAAGGATATATTTGCAGTTCAGGAAGTGCTTAATGTATTTGGAAATGTAGAAGGCTTTCAGGCATTGGAAGGGGCTGCCCAGGGAGGTTTGGAGTCTCCATCCTTGGAGGCTCCTAAGGAAGGACTGGATGTGGCACTCAGTGCTCTGGTCTGGGTGACAAGGTGGGGATCGGTTACAAGTTGGGCCCAACAATCTTGGAGGTCTTTGCCAACCTTCATGGTTCTGTGATTCCATTTCTCTAAGGTATTGTGATTCATCACACATGTAAATTTTAAATACCAGAGAGGCACTAAAGTGCCTGTCCCACTGCTGAATTTCCCAGGTGAAAGCAGGTTCTAAAGGTGGGTGCAAGACCTGTTCCTTGTGAGCCACACTGGGTTCAGCCATGCCAGGCTCTGCAGCATGGAATGCCTGCTCCTAGAATCCACCCAGTTCCAGGTGCATTAATACTGGGACAGCTGAAGGGCAAATTGGTGTGTCTGTCACACACTGAACTGGCCCCAGGGTTTGGACACTTCATCAGGGTTTCATCAGGGACACTTCAACTGGCCCCAGGGTTTGGACACTCAGGAGCACTGCTGCAGTGGGTGTGAGAGGAAATTAATCTCTCCAATGCAGAGGGAGCTCATCCCTCCACCTCCTGCTCCTCCCAGTGCCACTCCTCAGGTTATCTGAGCCCCTGGAGGTCCCTGTCCCCAGGGGAGATGGGGCACACAGACCTCACTCTCCTTGTGTGAGGAGGGAATGAGCCCAAGTTTCTCCTTTCCCAACCAAGCCTGAGCTCTGCTAGGAACAGTTTGTTTCAGATCTGAACCGACCCTCGGTGCCACATCTTGTTTCCGTAGCAGCTGCTTTAATCTGTTTCTAGTGAGCCACCATCTGCTGCGGCTTCTCCCTCCTCCAGGAATATGTGCTGGCTCTCCATGCTGTCCCCAGGCCGTTCACTTCCACTGGCAGCAGCTCCTTCCCCTCCAGGTGCCTCTGCCCATCCTCCCTGCTCCAAAAACAAAATCTTTGCCCTTGCCTCTACATTCCCTGCCCTTGGAATTGAATGCTGAGAGGGTGGCTCATCAGCAGAGTGAGCGCTGAGCCCTTGAAGCTGTTGTGTAAAAATGCAACCACAGCCCCAGCTCCACATCTTGCAAGAGAGACTGCAGCTACAGAAAGTGTTACAGACATGTGGAGGTAACACCTTCCTTCCAGAGCTGTGTGCAGCATCTGCCCTCAGTGTGGCTATAATGGCCAGGAGATGGAGGTGATGGAGCTCCAACAGGATGCCCAAGATATTCCCCCTGACTTCATCTGGGTGCATGCACAAAACCAACTGGAAATGGGAGCAGTGATTTACTGCAACAGTTTTGGACACTTCATTTCTCCAGTTGCACTTCTTTCTTCACTATGTCTGTTTAATACTAGTGAATGATCAGATAAGAACTTCGGTGACTTTTTTGATCAGGACAGAGTGAAATCACTGGCAATCTAGACAAACATGTCAAGATCTTCAGTCCAGCAGGCTTTCTTTGAGGTCTCATCCAACTCCCATTGACGTCAGCAAAAGATCCCTATCTAAAGCCCAAAGGAACCAGGAACAAGGATGGTCTTCAAAGCAAACTGGTTGATGATACCATGCTTTGGTGTTCCTTACAAATGAGACAAAAAGATTTCACTATTTAAACAACTCAGCAGTGTGTTGAGAGGAGGCCCTTTGGCTTCAAACACAGTGGTGAGAAACTGGCATGGCTCTTCTGCTGTTAAACAGGACAATATTACCTGGTTTTTAATAACTAAAATCAAACTAATGCCTCAAGGAAACTTTGCAAAATGTGCAATTTATTTAAATGCTACTTTTAGGCTCTCATTAGGAATTCAGAAACTACCAGTTCCTGCCAGGAACAAAAAGGCTATTTCAAAACTGAAGATTATTTTGTTTTTAAATCAGAAGTGGCACCATCAAATTGAGAGATTTTGGGGTAAGAGATTTACAAGCAAGTGAACCATTTTGTGTGAATTTGTGTGAACTATTTTCACCAGCCTGGACTCCAAAATGAAGCAGACACTTTGGAAAATGTTAATCCTTTTGGCTACCTTTAATTTTGTTAGACAATCACACACTATCATCCTGCTGGCTCCAATGCTGAGATTAGAGAGGAAGAGCAGGTAGGATTCAGATGCTCTTCTCAAGTTAAACTTATTCAACCTGCAAGAAATTTGTCCATGATTCCCAGATGTCCAAGGCCAGAGTATATCCCTGTCACAATCCAGCTGGATACTGCAGAACACAATCCATGCTATTGTGCCAGCACAGCACAGTTTGTTGCTAGTGAAGCCTGATGTTTTTTGTGTGTGTGTTCTGGTTTTTGCTTCTTTGAGGGGCTTCCACAGTAATTATTCACCACAAATAAAGAGGATGACCATCTCTTTACACTTTACTACTGGCCAATGACAGTATGATTATGCTATTTATATAATTTTTGAAGCAAAAGACTCTCAGATTTGGGGAAGAACTTTTGTTTTAAAGTGACAGCAGATTTTACCAATACATAGACACAGAATTTGTAGCAAAGTCAGTCAATTGCTTGTGGTGCCTTTAAAAGTAATTCAGTGACCTTCAAGCAGAATAAAATACAAATGACAGACTGAAATAGATATTAAAAAAAAATAATTCTTATAACTAGCTAACTTGTTCACATGTCTTGTACAAAACCACACTTGATTCTGTGCTTTCAGCCTTGTAAGACCATAGTCTGAGGGGAAACCATAAACATTTGTGTTCTGGAAAAGAAGGCTATGAAAAATCTCTCTCTACTTACAGAGCCGAGTCACTTCAGTTTCCTGCTATTAAGTTTCAGCAGAAAAAAGTTCTTTGGCTCACCCTGAGCAGTCACCTAGGGGTGTTTTTGTGAGAAGTAACACAAAAGTAACACAAGCAATCTCCCTAATAATGGAGAGTGAGATCCAGTGTTCCCTCTCCAGATTTTGTCAGTGAGGTGTGTGGGGCCAGCTTGGCCCCAGCAAATACATAAAGAAATCCACATCTTCAGGGCAGCATCTCCCATGTCCTGGGAAACAGCTAAGACATGCTATGCTTTGGATGTGACAGAAGAGAAAAAAAGGAGGAGTAATACAGACAAACTGCTCAGTCTCAGGCTATTATTTAACTGCCCCGAGGTTCGATTGTTATTTTTACTCCTTTTGCACGTTGTTGTATAAGTTGTTTGGAGAAAAGAGGCTATCTGTGGCTTACATAAAGCGTTCTGTTCCCTATTTTATTGCTGAAAGCTACTCAAGAGAAAGTGCTCACCTTAAAATGGTGCAAAAATATCAAGTGTGGCCTACTCAAAATCAGTGCCTTACATAAACTGGGATCCTGCTCTGCCAAGACTGAAGGCAAATTGTGCTATAAACACCAGTTACTGTCATGTTTAAAGGTTCAGCAAAGAGCCCAATCATCACCTTTGAATAAGAAATGATGTCTCAAATCTGTGTTAATGATCTGGCAGTGCTTTCTGTTTGTAGGAATTATCCAAGTGCTGGGTGACATGCCTCTGACCAGGGATGAGGAACACAACAGGCAGAAATATTGCCAAAAGACTGATCTGATTTTCTGACCTGGTGCCAAAAACTTCCGCAGTGAATTGAGACTTCACTAAAAATATGAAATAAAATCAGGTACAGGAGTTCTTTTTCTAGTGAGTCAGTTAAAAAAAAAAAAAAAGATTTTTAAATGTCCTCATTAATGTTCCCATGTGGAGAGAGAGTTTGTATTTAATGGCTGTTTAGCTATTAAGCTTGTTAAAACAGTTTTGGGGAACTATTTAAATGTTTAACTCATTGAGCTTTATAACAGCCATTTTCTGCTTTCTGTGGTTCCTGAGTTGCTGAAACATTTTCAGTCAGTGTGGCTGACTCACTTCTGAAAGCCCCTTAACATTTGGGTGTCCACTGGTGATGCAACCTGGAGGAGGGAGCTCCCAGCTTCAAAACTGGGGCAAGACATTATTTTAGCAGGACAGAAGATGACATTTAAGCTTCCTAGGAATAAATGCTTAGAAAATTTTCTCAGTATCAGTCGTGGTATAAGAATAAAATAAGTGTGCATTAATGCCAGTGGTTTTCTCAAAGACAGCAACAGCATCTTAACTTCTGATTTTTATCTCTCCCTTCTGATTTCTATTTCATTTAGGGCAGAAAGGGTTTGTAGTTCCTTCTGTTCAATGCAAGCTCTGCAAGACCAACTGAACCCAGCATGATGGCGATATAAATACATGCATATATATATTTAATTGCGGTAGTAACAGTGGGATTACTATTATTATTATAGAACATAAAACTCTAAAATGAAAAGTCAGATATCCAAGGGAAAAAAATACTTTATGAGTATGCATTGAGGCTGTCACAGAAGCACCATGGGATTTCTTCAGCAGCATCCCCAGCTGGGATCCACGATTCCCTGGCCTATTCCCTGGAATATTCTGTCAGAGCCATGCTCCCACTCCTTCCACGTGCTCTAACCCTTGCGCTCTGCCACGGGCAAGATGCTGAGCTGCCCGCTCCCACACAGACAAGGAGCTTCCACATCAGATGGGAAATGTGTTGGGAGCTCCCAATTATAAAAGATGTCACTAATGGAGTTCAGGATTGCATCTGAGGAACCATCCTCAAGATTAGAGTTCGGAGTTTAGACAAGTGAATTCTGCCTACATCTCTGAAAGCTATGAAGGAAACACATCCTTGTTTTCTGGTTGGGTTTTTTGCCCCAACTCTACCTAATTAGGTGAGTTGCTGATTTTCCACCACATTAGATAAAATTCATAGGTGTTCAAAGGCATTTGGCTTGCAGTGTTTTGTGAGGATTTACTTTCTCAAGCCCTTAGAATCGCAGAATCATTTCACTTGGAGAAGACCCTGGAGATCATCGAGTCTATGTGTTACTTCAACACAGCCAAATCCACCACTAAACCACATCCCCAAGTGCCACATTCTCACACGCTTTAAATACCTCTGGGGTTGGCCACTCCACCACTTTCCTGACAGACTTTCCCAATGCTTGACAACCCTTCATTGAAGAATTTTTTCCTAATATTTAATCTAAACCTTCCCTTGCACAGCTTGGGGCTGTTCCCTCTCATCTTATTGCTTTTAACTTGGGAGAAGAGAGACCGTTCCCAACCACCTTTTTGTGTGTATTTAACCACATTTGCTTATTCACTTTTAGCAAAGGATGTTTTTTATCTTAAGAGCCTGCCCCCAGGTCTGAAAAAACTGATTCCTTGTCTGCAGCTCTAAAGACACAAATTTTAACAGCTTAGATACTGACCATTAGAGCTGATGATGAAAAAACATAATATCCTTTGCAAAATACTACATCTACTCTTGCCAGCTCCACAGGATCCCCATTACTAATAACAGACAGAGGAAAGCCTCCAGAAAAGTGGGAGAAGAACACCTGCAGAAGGAGCTTT
Source organism: Cettia cetti (assembly GCA_013401135.1). Taxonomy (NCBI): domain Eukaryota; kingdom Metazoa; phylum Chordata; class Aves; order Passeriformes; family Sylviidae; genus Cettia; species Cettia cetti. Next base: position 51,785 of record VZUI01046996.1, read on the forward strand.
CTCCACACACGTCACCAACTCTGTAGCTCTTGCCTCACTACTGAGTAACACCAGCTGCACTTTAAGTTCCCTCATGCCTGAGTTTGTAGAACCATGGAGTATCCTGAGTTGGAAGCATCACTGAAGTCCAACTCTAGGCCCTGCAGAGACACCCCAACAATCCCATCGTGTGCCTAGGAGTGTTGTCCAAATGCTTGTGGAGCTCTGGCAGCCTTGGGGCTGTGACCATTCCCTGGGGAGCCTGTTCAGTGCCCCAGCACCCTCTGGGGGAAGAACTTTTTCCCAGTATCCACCCTGACCCTCCCCTGACACAGTTCCAGCCGTTCCCTCAGGTCCTGTCCCTGGTCACACAGAGCAGAGCTCAGGGCCTGCCCCTCCTCTTCTCCTCATGAGGAAGCTGCAGAACTGCTGTGAGCTCTGACCTCAGTCTGCTCTTCTCCAGCTGAACAGAACAAGTGCCCTCAGCTGCTCCCTGTGTGGTTTCCCCTTCAGGCCCTTCACCGTCATCTCCATAACCCTACTCTGGACATTCTCTGAGATCTTTAGATTTTTATATTGTGGTGCCCCAACAGAGAGAAGTGGCACCTGTGCAGCCCATGGGGATGGCACAGGTCAGGATTTGTGTGCTTGAGGAAAAGCCTCTTCTGTCACAGCTGCAATGGAACTGAGCAGGCACAGGCTGCACAAACATGGGGCAGGACAGAAGGTTCTAGTGGGACCTGCTGGAGGGAAGGAATGCCTGGGGATAGCTGGAACAGATGAATCATTTACAGGTGCAAAAGGAACACACCTCACTTACGCCAGCACTCCAGGGTATGAACCAGAGCACCATGATGGGCAGATTCACTTCAGAAGCGTGCTCCTGGTACTGCCAAAAACCAGCTACAGGTCAGTTCAATGTACTTGTGAAAGTTATCCCCATTTTATGCTACTTTTCACTGATAGATGTGACTGCTCTCTGACTATAGAGGTTTTTGCCAACCAAAACTAGTCCAAGATCCTGAGGACTCCTCAGATGAAGTGTCCTCTGTACAGCACCCAAAGGAAGGAACACCAGCCCTGCTCAGCCTGGGGATGTAGGCAGGGCACCAGCCTGGGTGTTGCAAAATGGGGAATGTGTAAAGATTAAGTCAGGATACTCTTTCATGTAAGATCTTTGTATATTTCCAAGCCTAACCAGCAAGAGTGGAGATCTAACCATTGGAAGAGGCAGCTGCCAGCATCCTTTACTCAAGGACATCCTGTAACTAACACGTTTTAAGGATGCAGTATATCAGTGTTGATATATATCTGTATATACGTTGCTAACTTTGCAAAATACTCCAGGCGGATGTGTTCTACAGCTGAAATTATATTCATTGTAACACACACAAAAAAAATCACGTCTATATGTCAAAAAGGCCCTGCCCAGGTGATGACATGCCTATAAGTCAGCTGCACGGGAAACTAACACAGCAAACCCTAAACAATCCTAAAAGAGGTGTTGTGCTTGGAAACTTACTCTGAAACTTAGACTGAAATGTATAAATAATGGCATGAAAAGTCTGGTGGTACTGCTTGATTTGCGCTATTACAACAGAGCAGCCAGGCTTGGGCAGCTCTGAAATAAGCCATCAGTGTGTCTCTCGAGTAATTACCTTTCACTGCACTTGCCACTGCAGCCACTGCAGCCATCGGGCCGCAGCACGCCTGGGCTCGAACCCGCTCTGCAGGGGCTCGAACCCGCGCCGCCGGGGCTCGAACCCGCTCTGCAGGGGCTCCGCGAGGGGCCCCCGGCGGCGCCGCCACCGCCGCACATCTCGCGAGAGGCGGCGCGGGCCCGGGGCGGGGACATGGCGGGGCCGGGGCGCTGAGGGGGGCTGGCGGGGCAGCCCGCGGTCCCTCCCCGGCGCCGGCGGCTCCTCCTCGGCTCACCCCGGCTCACCCCCTGCATGCCGGCGGTGCCGGGGGCGCTGTGGAGCGGGGCACGGGGCCGCCCGCCATGGCCGAAGCAGGAGCGGGAAGCGCCGAGGGCGCCGAGGAGGAGCGGCGGGCGGCGGAAGGTAGGAGCGCGTCCGCCCCGGGAGCGGGCGGTGGGTGCCCCGTCTCCCTCTCCCCTCCCGCGCGTTGCTCCGTGCGTGGGGGGCGATGGCGGGTGGCGTGTGTGGGGTGTGTCTGCCCGTCTGTTTGTGTCTGTCTGTCTGTCCGCCCGCCTCGGTGATGTGGCACAGCGGGTGGTGTTGTGGGGCTGGTGCCCGTGGGGCTCTGCCGTCTTTCCGTGAGGGCGCTCGGGGCTGGTCCTGTGCCCGGGGCCGCGCCGGGGCCGCTCGGGTTTATGTCTGATTGCCGCTGGGCGCTTCTGGCTCGCTGCTCCCGCTCGCTGGAGTTCAGTGCAGGTACCTGGAGCGCCCACACGGAAACACAGAATCGCGGTGTGGGATCGGAAGAGACTTCTGGAGAGGGTCCAGCCCTCACCCCTGCCCAGGCAGGGTCGCCTGGAGCAGATGACACAGGAGCGTGTCCAGGTGGGGTTGGAATGTCCCCGGAGAGGGAGAGTCCAGGCCCTCCCTGGGCAGCTGTTCCAGGGCTCTGCCACCCTCAGTGTAAGAAGTTCTTCCTCTCACTGAGGTGGAACTTGTTGTGTTGTTTGTCCGTTGCTCCTGGTCCTGTCCCTGGGCAGCTGTGGAAAGAGCCCGGCCCCATCCTCTTGGCATCCGCCTGTGCTATGGTCACTGTGTGCTGCACTGCTGTGACAGGTTTGTCACCATACTGATGCGGTGTGTACTAAAAATCTGTGTGGTCTGGGGTTTTTTTAACTTAGTCCGTAGTTCACTGTTTCTGGTACACATGTAGCCTTGCCTTACAAAAACTCTAGTACTATTTGATTTTGGTAGGTAAACATAATTTAGTATTTTAGGTATAGTGATTCTGGCTTTTCTCTGTGTGTGTGTGTGCGTGCCCACGCTTGTATGGCGATAAAGGTTTGATCTTTCCGTGGTTTTAATCATAAGTTTCTGATACTAAATCAAGGCTGGTTGTAAACCACCAGCTGCTGCTCGTGTTCCTGCTTGGAAACGAGTAGGGCGCTTCCCTCTCAGAGGAGAAGGGAATGTTTTGCACGGGGTGTGGGGAAACAGAAATGGTCCAGTCCCTCCTGAGCCATCACTGCAGATCTGTGTAGTTAGCAGCAATTCTTCTAGCTTTAGTAGCTGTTTTCTAAATGCCTCGTGGGTTATGTGTGTTTTAATGTACGTGGGGATCCTGGTTGTCTCAAATCCTTGGCATGTTTCTGTCTGTGGTGCTTGATTGTTTAAATACTGTTGTAAAATTTTGTGGCGAATAATGTAGTGTTTGAAAACAAAGTGCTGTTGTTGTTGGGTTTTTTTGGGAATGTTTTTGCAGCCTCCTAAACTATGCTTAAAAGTTAAGATTTATTTTTTCTGTATCATGCATATACTGAAAGGAGACAAAATTATCAGAATGAAGAAACCTCCAAATACACAGGCATTCCCATTTACAAGTAGATTTGGGAAATCAATGAACCATGGGCTTTCATGTTTTATTGTGAGATGAACCCCCATCCCTGCTTTCTTCTGCTGCCTATGTTTAAACCTGTTCTTTTAGTGGATTTTAAAGAAACAAGTTCTGGGTTTCTTTGTCTTTAAGACAAAAGTATCTTAATTGTTTGTGGGACACACTGAAGTTACCTGCTTAATAGTTTTAGGTTGTGGGTTTGTTTTTTTTTTTTTTTTTTACTTGAGTGTACACCTTATTGTTGGTGCATTTGCAGGTTATGAAAAACAAACTCTAAACTGCATGGTTCACATCCAAGAAACAAATTCGTTGTAAGAAGAAATAATTTGGTGGGTGATTTTGGAAGTGAATCATTGTGAACTTTTGAAAATTCCCTGTTTGGGCTGCAGGGCCAGCTAAAACCATGGAAGTTGTGCAGCTTGATAGGACTCAGCATTTTGCAATCATATGATTCCAAAACTTACAAGAAAACAACTATCCACCATTCCCCTAGGAGTATATAATTGGAGAGGATTTGTGGGAGTTTGTTTGTTTGTTATTGTGGGGTTTTTTTCAGAAATGAACTATGATATATGAGACTCCCAATTCCTATCAGTGCTTTCTACCTGGTTAGAACATGAAAGTGCCTGGGAAAGCAGAGTACCCTTTCCAGGCCTTGGGGAGGATCTTTTCATTAGCTGGTTCCTGCCTTATTTTACTTTTTAATACACTAATAGCTTTGGTCAAATATTTTGTGTTTGAAATCTGTTAAGCAAATGTGTAATTTAACTGGTAAGTTGAGATTCTTCACTGCTTCTCTTCCAGGTGATGAAAACAAGTAAAAATAGAAGCAGAGGGTAGTCAGTTACCTGTGGTACTCGATTTAAATGTCTCTAATTCAGAGTGGTTTAATTTTTCCTTTTTTTCATTTTGTGAGATTAAAACCAAATCCAGTGCTCTTAACATAGAAGAGTTTATTCTCTGGATAGTGTAGTTCATAAGATGGTTTCATTATTGAATTCTCTGTATCTTGCTCTTGCATTACACATGCTTGCAAAATTTGGGGAAAGAATAAGCGGCTTTAGTCCACACGTTCCTACTATTTTCAGAATTTCATTCCAAAGATTGTTGTCCCAGCTTGCAGTAAGAGGTACTGTGGGCAATGATCTTGATGCCAGACTTGCTGTAAGTCGTCTGAAGATGCTTTTCATGACCTGTTTTAAAGGTCTAAAATAAGTGAATTCAAAGAAATATTTAGTACAACTCTCAGGTATGTGTAGAAAATATGGTTCTTTGTTTTACAGGTGTTCAGATGTGCAGGACCTTAAACTGATACCACAGCCCCTGTAACTTTCTTTCTCCTGCACTACTGTATAGTGTAGGCTCTGTGTGTTGTTTTTATGTTCTCTAATGAATAGCTGCAGCAAGAATTCATTAAAATAAACTAAAATTTTAGAACTCCGTAGTAAAATAAAACAATTTACATGGCTTGGAGCTATTTGCCTCTGTCAGTGTGAAGCCATTCCCCCTTGTCCTGTCACTCCAGGCCCCTGGGCTCCCTTCAGGCACTGCAAGGCCACAAGGAGCTCACCCCAAAGCCTTCTCCTCTCCAGGCTGAACAATCCCAATTCCCTCAGCCTCTCCTCCCAGCACAGCTGCTCCACTTCACATCTTTAAAACAAACAAAAACCCCACAAAAAGACCAAACGACCACACCCAAAAAAAAAAAACCAAAACCCAGAGCCCCCCCTGCCCCACAACCCCATGTTGATTGTGGCAGAACTTCACAATCCAAAAGGAGCTGCTCTGCTTGGGCTGCACAACCTCAGGTGCCACGTCACGCTCGCTCCTACCAGAATTTGGAGCTCTTTAAACTTGGCAAAGCTGAGATTCCCAGCTGAAGGGTTTTGTGCATGCCACATACATACCTCTGGAAAATGCACATTTTAGTAGTCTGTGGTATCCGTGATCTTAGAAATCTGCATTCAGAGCAGCCTCTTTCTTCTCCTTTCCTTTGAAAGTGTTTCAAAATAGGAAGCTGGATTAGAAGTTCCTTATTTTTGGAAGGGTTGTACCAGTGTTGACACATTATTAATTTAAGTTAGCTGCAGAGCTGCCACATTTCTCCAAGTCTCACTTATTCCCAGACTATGGAAAGTGTCACCATAAGCTTTATAAATGTACTTCTTCAATGATATTTTATTTCAAGCCCATTTTACTGTAATATCTTGGTAGCTGAATTTGGATGTTCTTTTTTAAACTGGCTAAATGAGGGCAGGCTGACAGGTCTTTTAATTAATTAATTAATTAATACTACATGACTTGTATCTTTCTGCTGATTTTTGGAGTGCTAATTTCTATCCTGCAAGCCTAGACAGAAAAGCTAATCTTGCTAGGGGTGAGTGGTCTTGAGATACTGCATAATCAGGCCAATAATTTGGAATGCCTGTCTTGGGCTTGAACTTGTTGCATGGAATGCAACACAGGTGCTGTCTGTGGCTGTTATAAGAATTGTGTGATATTTCTGTACTTGGGGTGGGTTTCATCTCACCTATCTTTAGATGTCCAAGTCTGAGGCAGTTCCTTTGGTCCCTGTGTAATTACTGACTAGAGACAGGCACTCTTGGGCTGTAGCTCATCTGCCCAACTGTAGGAATCTATTTTAGATTGAGATGAATCACCCTAGAACTGTTTTATTTCATCTAGCCAAATGTAGGAATCTATTCTGGGAAGAGATGAATCACCCTAGAAATGTCTCCCTCCCTCCAAGAGGGACCAGAATGGCTACTTCAGATGTGGACATCATTGTTGCTTCAGATGAGTCTCCCTTTTTATGGCTGGTGGAGTTTGGCTCTAAACCTTCTCTAAAAGCTTGGGTTTGCTTAGGAATTGAAAACCTTAAAAGTGTTGGTAGAGCAAACTGCTCAGGAATGTGGCATGGAATTAGAGAATATTATTGTCAGTGGTTGGAAAAATGTGGAGTCTCCCAAGCCTTGTTTCTCAATGCATTGCATGGGATTGACACAGGAACTTTACTGGCACAGAAATACAGCAGATTTTGTTTGTCTTTATATCTCCCCCCAAGCAGCAGTTTCATGCAGCTCCTTTGCAGCTGTTCCCTTCTTTGCCAACCCCTTGAGGACTCTTAATTATTATTTCTTTTCCATGTAGAAGAACACAAGAATAGGGGATGCTCTCATTATGAGAAATATATATTGATAACCATCCCTTAAATATTTTGTTTGCCCAGTTATGAAATACACTAGAATTAGTGTTGAACTAACAGGGTTTTTTTTGTTTCTGATACACTTATTGGGAAGGAACTATTTTCCATAAGTATTTGTACTGTTTGGATGGTCTTTGCTTTTTCACAGAGGGAATGATTCCAGGGGGAGTTCCTGTATTATTCTCATTATTTTCATCTGTCCTGATGTGCATAATATGCTTTAAAAATATTTTTGATTTTGAATATTGATAATCATATAGGCTTAATGCTGAGAGACAGACATAGATTATAATAGATATGTATTTGAGGAACTGTTCACTTGCCATTAAAATCTGGTTATCAGTATTCCAGGGCATTAGTGATGGAATGAACAATAATAAAAATGTCATTTCTCAGCTGAAATTTTATTTGGCTTGCAAACCAGACTAGTGTAAGTAACACCTTTAGGGTGGTAAAGCAAAACATCTCTAGTTAAATTAAACTGTTTTGAGTAGTGTTAGAATTTCCTAATGATTTTGGTTTTATAGAAACATCAACTTGTAATAAAGATTAGTCTTTCTGGATATTATTTTTCATGAAGCAAGTGTGCTATGAAATTGGGAAATACTTAATTTTGCTTCATGTGAGTTTTAGAGGTGTTTGTTTTGATGTCAGTGGTATGAAAATATTCACAGAAAATGCAAGTATAAGAAATCCAGCCAGGTGCTCAAATGACAGGTAAAATTCCAACTTTTTCCTATCACAGAAACCCAGCCTGGGTGTTGGTGTGCATTCCAGAACATTCTCTTCGTGAACCCAAAGATTGTTAAATCCTTTTTCCAGCTCTCCCAAAGTGGAAAGAAATCTTTCATGGCAGCCTACAGAAGGTTGGGACACTCTCCAGGGAGGGAGTGAGCACCTGGAATCACCCAGAATCACCCAGTATCAGTGATGGCTCTTATGGAGCCCTCAGAGATTATTTTCCATCACCCTGACTTCTCAAAGCTGCCTTGCCTTTAGGAGCTGTTTCTGCCCACTTGCTCACTGAGTGATAGGTATTAAAATGATTTGCTCTCTTCTGTTAAACTCCTCAGAATCACTGTTCTGCTATGCTTGGTTGTTCTGAAGCTTTAAATTTATTTCTCCATTTGTTTTCCTTTGCATTGTTGATGAGGGTTTGGTTCATAAGCTTTTAAAGGAAAAAAAAATATATATAAAGAATATAAGCTGCATGCTGAGCATGACAGGGATCAGTACAGATTCCTAACCTTGCATTTTTGTCCAAGATCAGCCACCCATCGTACTGGCATTTACTTTGTCCCAGGGATAGTGTTAAGGATCCAATTTATCACCTAATAATTGTAGTGTAGAAGTTCTTAATATGTCTCTGTTACTGGTAATCCGAGCATATTTTGTTTTCTCAGTTAAGAATAACGAAAATGGGTGTTGTTAGTAAAGACAGAAGAGATAAGTGCAGTATTCAGAGTTTGTTTGCTTGGGTGTGAGGGAAAAAACCTGGTTGTTTAATAATACTGAAGAGAAATTGGAAAACCTTTGTAAAAGAGGCCTTGGATTTTGTTCCTTTAAAGGGAAGTGTTTGGAAAGCAGGCTGGCCATCTGTGTGCAGAGCAGTATTTAGGTCAGTGGGTCTGTGCTGTCCTGCTTTGTTCCAGGACGAAAGGATCAGTTGTGCTGAAGGCATTCTGGTCTTGGAACCATGTAGGTTGCTGTTTAGTAAGTACTCTTTTATGAATATTCATCAAGACTGATTATACTTCAATAGCTTAATCAGGAATTATAGGATGCTGTGACCTGGCTGAATTAAACCTGCTCCTTTTAAATAAACAGTTCCTTTGGATCTGTCAGCATTTTTTGTTTGCTTTGGAATTGTGTTAATAACAGAAATATAAAATGAGACTTCTAGGGAGACTCATCATAAAAATATTTCAGACATCTACCGCTGTCTTATATAAATACTTACAGTATTTATCATGTAAATTTTTAAAATATATTTTTAACATCCCTAATTTGAATATGATGTGTATTTGAAATAACTAGATCTTCTTGCTGGTGCAGATATCCAAAGGCTGTCACATATTTGTCAAGTATTTGCTGATTCTTTGTTTCCACCTCTTCTTTTTGAAACTTCCTGTGTGACTTAATGAGTTAAAGAGCTTTCTAAAATAAAACAGGGGCTGACTTTGTGTTGTCTGATTTGATAGAGAGAGGATTAGTGGAAGACCAGGCAAGCTGTTGTTGGAGTATTAGCCTATTTTCATTTAACTCTCCAGAGCTGTATTCCAACACCAAATGAAAACCTAGAAGGTCATTCTTCTGGTGTGAGATGTGTTTACATCTAAGAGGGGAAAAAAATATCTTTTGTATCATTGTTTTTTTGCACATTTCTACATTATTGCAAATAGCACAGAGAACGCTCACGAGAAAGTGTCCAGTTTTTCTTCTTGCTGGATTTTCAAAGTACTCCTCCTGGTTTTTGCTCCATGCTAAAAGCAGGAGATGCTCGCTTCCTTAAATGACATCTCTTAATCTCTCATCTGTCCTTAGTGGCACATGAAGCCTAAAGGAGTTCCTGCATTTGCTGAAACAGTTAATTCTGGCCCTTTTCCTAAACATCAGCTGTGCCACTCTTTGTAATAGCTGTGCTGAGACAGAAAAACAGCGTAATAATAGTGCTTATGTTCCTTGAGACTGTTCTCCCTTCCCAGTGGGTTGCTAGGATTCCTTTGGCTTGTGACTTCTCTTCTGTCCTTCCCAGAATCAACAGTTTTCCTTAAGAGGAGAACTGTGAAGGGAACTTGACAAGTTTTTGAGATTCTTCCAGCTTCCATGGCAGATGTTCTGTGTAATTGTGGATTTTGTGTCAGGAATATGATTATAGCAAACTTCCATTTTTTGGATATCCCGCTTGATTAAAAAAAGTAGTTCACAATATATTTTTAATTTTTATTTTGTTCGAGCCACGGTATTTTGATCTGCTGGGAAATGGCACAGCTGGTGATTTTCCAGCAGGATGTCTGAGGTGCTGGGGGATTTAAGTGCAAAGGTTGTGTGAGGGGAGAGCTGTTTTATATTGCCTTGGTGCGTGTTGATTGGGTTGGTGAGCTCATTGCAGCGCTGTGGGAAGGTGGTGCACTCTTTGCTGGACTTGGCTCGGAGCGCTGCATCCGTGGCTTTTTGTGCCAGGGCCACAGAAGCCCCACACAGGCAGCTTCTTGTTCCGGCGAGGCTCAGGGTGGATGCAGGGTGTGCAGCCCTTTATTCTCGCTGACAGATCAGTTCTCGGTGGATGGGAGCCCGTGCGTGCCCTGTGGAGTGCCCGGCCTCATGAATCCCCTCCCTAAGGCCGCCGCCGCCGCCTCCTTCGCCGCTGCCGTGCCTGACATTCCAAGGAAGCGCAAGGGGAGCGACTCTGAGAACCAGTAAGCGAATGCAATCTCCGTGTCTCCACCTAAATCCGAGACATTGTTTTGTTATTTATGCAGCACTGTCTTGCCTTTTCCTCTTCCTTCCTCCTTTCTAATCTTCTTTGTCTATTACCATTACGTTTACAATGTCTTCCAAATGTATTCTTTGACGGTCTCCAATTATTAAAAATAGAAAAAACAATCCTTAAATCCAAGGGATATAGGTAGGATTCTGTAATGCCATTTCCTGCCCTGAAGTGTCTGGATAATGTGTCTCTAATGCTAAAATTTCCACCCTAATTTTTTAGATCTTTTTTTCTCCTTTGCCTGCTAGTAAAGGCAAGTTCTGAAGTTGCTTGAAGTCTCCCAGGCACATACTAGAATTTTGCCTACAAGCATCAAACAAGATTACTGATGAAGTTGTTTGATCCAGAACTGCTGCTTCAGTGACCAGGGCAGCCATTTCCTTAAATGTGGAGACAGACCCGTGACCTAAAAATGAGGACTGTCCTCTTGTAGTGCTCAGTCTTTTTAAGTGGGTCACACTTGGCTGCTGAGGTGACACTGTCAACTGTTTTATCCTGTTCTGTAACTACCAAACAGATGCCATTTAACCAAAAAGGTGATCTGTTCAAAGCTGTGTAAATCAGGCAGGAGTAAGGGACACAAGACACTACAAATCTCCAAACTAGTATGGAAAATCCATGTTTAAAAAGGTGGGGAATAGGAGATTTACATGTATTTGTGATTATTAAAGCAATTCTCTTTAATCACTGCTTCTTCCATATGTAGTCCATTGATCTACAGAGTGTAGCTGTACTGTGGGTGTTGATGTAAATGTCAGCTTGGAGATCATGATCAAGTGTATCATGTGGATAACTAAAAACTCCAGCAATATGTTAGTTTCTGGGAAAAGAAAGTGTCTCCGTTCTTTTTTCAGGAGCACTTGTTGATTTTTACCTGTTCAGTAAAAATGTTGGTTCCACAATAATGTTCCCCTGAAGTTTGGATATCTCTGATTAAAAAAAAAAAAAATAATTAAATGTCCAAGTTGAAAAATTAATTGAAAAAGTACTGGCTTATAAAAAGTAGTAATTAGGTCCTAAGACTAATGATCTTGCTGAAAATAATTAATCAAGTAGAGTTAACGTTGAAATTTTTCTGTGACTTTGTTTTTTTGGTCTATCAAGTTATCTCACTGTGCTTCAAACTCCATTTTGCTTACTGTATGACCTGTTTCTGCAGGGATGTTTCTGCGGTTGAAGTTGATGGTGATCTTCAGAAAAGGTACTTTTTCTGAATGAATCCATTTCTGGTTTGAGTTCTGTGAACTTGTCACATTTTGCTGTTTGGCTGGATGAGCTCTGGGGCTCCTTGAGGAATGCTTTATCACAGGGCAGGTCTGTGTGCAGCACAAGGTGATAAACATCCAGCTGAGGAATAGGATGGACAGTGTTAGGGATTCCTGATTGTTCTCTCTCTGAGATGATGCTCTGCCTCCAGCTTCACCAAGCTTGTTAGCACTGAAGTTTAGAATGGGAAGGAGTGAAACCTACCAGTTCAATAAGAAGACTTAGGGAGGCAAAGGAAAGATCTCATATTCTTCTAGGAGTGGTGAATGTAAACATTTTTGTTTGGTTGTTTTAACCTTTTAATGTGCTTTTTAAATTAGAACTATAGTAACTGTATTAAAATAATACTGTTATAAGGTGGCTATTCAGCATAAAGCAAACCCTCTGGGGAATAGATGTGCCAGGAGAGTTGTTAATCACATGATTACTTTGTTGCATTTCCTTTTTCTGTATCTGGATACCTTACTTGAGTAATATTTGTTTGTAAGTAGCCATGCAGTGTTTTTATAGAATCGATTGTTTCTCTTGGAAGGGACCTACCATGATCATCCAGTGCAACAGCCTGAACACTTCAGGGCTGACCAAGGGCTAAGGCATGTTGTAAAGGGCATTGTCCAAAGACAGGCCTGGGGCATTGAGCACCTTTCCAGGAAGCCTGTTCCAGTGTTTCCCACCTTCTTGGTACACAAATGCTTCCTAATGTCCAGACTAGACCTCCCCTGCACAGCTTTAAACCATTCCCTTGTGTCCTATCCTTGGATACCTGGGAGAAGAGCTCAGCACCTCTCTGTGCACTTCCCCTCCTCAGGAAGCTGCAGAGAGCAAGGAGGGGGCCTCAGCCTCCTTTTCTCCAAACCAGACAAGGAGTCCTTGGCCACTCCCCACAGGACACTCCTCCTATCCCTTTCATCAGCTTGGTTGCCTTCCTCTGGGTTCATTCAGGGGCCTTCCCATCTTCACCACACACCACCTCACCTCTTGGGGCCCAGAAGTGCACACAGGTGAAGGCACAGCAGTGCTGAGGAGAATCACTTTGCCCATTTGGTGTTTGATGAGCCCAGGATGTGGTTTTCCCTCTGACTGCCCTAAGCTGGGCCTGCTCTCAGTCAGCACCTGCAGGTCCCTTTCTGCAGGGAAGTCACTCTTTGGTACACAGCTTAAAGGGTAGTGTCAAAATCTTTCTTTGGGGTAAAATTGGTTGTTTCTTCGTGGATTTTTTCCATGGTGCCCATGATGGAAAGTGTGACTAAAACCCCTCCTTTTCTGCCTTTAAAACATTTGCTTCCATTTTAGAAGAAAATGGTGAAGTATATTTAATAAATCAACTGAGAAAGTAGAGAAAAGCTTTATTTTTTTTTTCTGATTAATACCCATTCTGTCCTTTCTAGTACCAATTAAATATACTCACATTATAGCCACAAAGTGAAATTTCACCCTCTGTGCACGTAGCCAAGGTAGTTTTAATTTAGCTATTCATGTCAGCAACACTATAGCTGTTAGGACAGAGGCTATAAAAATCCATTGAAGGCTGGGACTGATTGCTTGAGCAGCAAAATTGTGCTAGTTTTTTTCCCCAAGTGGAGCTCCTTAGGGAGGAAGAAAGTTCATTAATAGGGCACATGCTGCATTGCAGCTGGTCCAGCTCCTCCTTACCTCTTCTCTTATGGTCAGAGAATGTAAATTCAGTTGGAATTCACACTCCATGGATATTTCTGGTAAGTTTCTTTTAAAATGGAAGGAACATATTATTAATTGCTAATTTGTCCAAATCTGAAACAATGAATGAAAGTCCTGGAGTGCTGAGAGCCAAACCTCCTCCTGTGTTTGGGTTTATCAGATTGTCTAGAAGATTGCTGGGCTCCAGTGAAATCCCAGATGCTGCATTGTTAATTTGGCTTCTGGATCCTCACTGGGGTCAGTGCTCAGTTACAGGTGGAAGCAGCTTTTGGCACCTTTCCTGAAGCTGTGAACTCCAAGGAACCTCCTGCTTCCATTTCTTTGTGGAAGACAGCTGCTGCGTGCTTGGCCTCTCCTCTTGATCCTGATGGTTCCAAGGCCAGGAATTCTTCCCAAAGAGTGGTAAACAGTGCAGTGGTCATAGGGAAAGAAAAGCTCATTGCCTTTGTTTGAATCATCCTTTATAGTTTCCTGTTGCAGAGTGTTTATTGTGCTGCAGACACTTATGACTGTGTTTTATATACAATTTTTTTTTTACTTTATGACTTCCCAGTCGTTGCTGTAGGGTATGGGAAATTGCTCCAGTTTGGAGGGGTTTTTTATTTTTTTAATATAACCTAGGATTGCTTATTTTCTAATTTCAGAATAAGATATTAGTAATAAAAACATTAATAGATAATCTCTTTTATAAAATTTTAAACAAAAAAATAAAATCAAGTCTAGTCTTAAGTTATTTGAATGTTCCAATAATGTTGTTGTCTCCAGAATAAAAAAAGGCCCATAATTATGAGCTATCCCTTTAATATGTTCACAAAACTGTGAATATTGCCAGTTGTGCTCTGGTCTCTTTCTGCATCACTTGCTAGGTCAGCTATGGTTTAGAGATTTTGTGGGTTTGCTTTTGCTGGAGCCACAGTAATTTTGTAGCATTTTCTATCTTCTGGAATTTGTGGGAGGAAAGAAATGTCTTGTGTTAAATATGTAATGTAAAACTCTGTATCTTGTTTTTTCTAGGAGTGAAGATGAAGAACATGTTAAAGTAAAAGATTTCAGGTACTAATTTTGAATAGAAAAATGTTTTGGTAGTGAATACTGAGATTCACAATAGTAAAGTATAAGTTTGTGGATAGCATTCATTAAAACTATCAAATATATAACAGCAAGCTTTTCCTTTTCCTTGCAAAATTGATAGTAATTTTTAAAGCTTCCTTGAGGATTTTATTTGCTAATAATTTTGTTAAAAGTTGCTGCAGGATAGCTCAGATGTTTTAGCAAAAACATGAGGTTGAAGTTTTTAAGGTGAGAATTAAATGCAGTACACCCAAGTCATGTATGAGGAGCTGATCCTCCATCTGTATGAATCTGAGAATTTTTTTTCTAGATTTGTCTGCTTCTGGAGATACTTAAAATTTATTCCACATGGAAATGGATTTGGCTAAAGCACAACAAAGTTTTCTTGTTCTAGATCAAGCTTTTGTATAGGGAATTATTCAAGTTTTGCCATTGAACTTTGAATTCACATAAACTGAAATTCATATAGAGCACTTGGAAGATATGAAATGTGTGACCACAGCCCAGCCAAACAAATATTTTAAACTACAGACAAACCACATAGTAAAACCAGAGCAGTGCTGTAAAGTCAATTTAAAAATAAGTCTTTCATTTTTCCTGTGAGCAGAGATGTCAAACCAGAAATGCATAATCCACTCAGCATGCTGTCAGGAGTATTATTTATAAAGTATGCTAGCTAGTAATTATGAAGTGTTCCTGTAATTGAAATAAAATTAAAGAAACTAAAATGTTCCAAGATATATTTACAGATTCACTTCAAAATTATTTTTCTCTTTGCAGAGTATCCCAGATTGCTCTATAAGATTGTACATTGCTTTAATGGGTCTTATGTGGTTTTGTTAACTTTTTTTCACTTACTTTTTGGTGCATCAGTTGGAGGGAAAAAGAATCAGTACAAAGGTCTCTGGAGGTTTGCTTATCAGTTATCTCCTTCCAGTATTTCTTGTCTCAAGCTTATTGTGGAACCTGCTTTTCTCCCTTTGCCTTTGTGGCTGGGGCAAGCAACAGAGGCCTTTTTAATCACCCAGTCCTCCCCTGAATTTCTGCACCCACCTGTTCAGTTTTTTATAACTCCTCATTGACCCTTGGAGATGTGGAAGGTTGTTCCCTTTCCTGGAATGCTTGTATCTGTCGTCCTGAGGTTCACAGTTCAAGGAGCATACACACAGGATATTACTTGATTGTTCATACCTGACATAAAGGAAGAGTTGGGTGAAGCCACAGATCTGAGCATAACTCAAAAAATTAAATATAAAAAAAGGCTTTTGAGAGAGAAAAACTGAATGCTTGGCAGAATGACCCAGATGGCAGTTGTGTGGTGAATACATTCTTTTTTTTTTTTTTTGAAAAATATTTAAAATAGTAGTCAGATCTTTAAAACTGTACTTTGTTCTTTCTCAGCAGGCCAGGTGTAGTTAACTTTATTACCTTTAATAGCTTCTGTTGCATTATGCCTATGAGGAAAAGTTTTGGAGATGAATTAACCAAAACTTATTCTTCATTTTGCATAACTATACTACTGCATCTGGCCTCAATCAGGAAGAAAAATCATCTGGGTTTTAACTGAGTGGCTGGCTTGTCTTCTGGGTGAGGAGGAAAAGAGTGAATGAAACTTTCCTTGATCTGCTGGAGGATGATAGAGGGGAGAAGATGGGCTGAAAAGCTGACATAGTGCACTAGAAAGAAGTACAGAAAAGGTGACCTGAGCTATAAATGCACTTGTGATGTGCAGTCATGTGCCCTAGAAAGAGTTTTCTGATGAAAACTGGCCAAGAAGAGAAGCTCTTTCTGTGGCTGAATTCTCGACAGGCTTACCAAGAGATGAAACCTGAGACAGCCTTTATACCACTTCACCAGGAAAGGGAAAGCTTTCTGAGATACTTCTGGTAAATTACACGAGGCACAGCTTTTTCTTTCCATTTCCACTCCATCTCCTAGAAGCATGTGGAAAAGTAATGTTTAGTGCTGTGGGTTTTTTTAAAAGGCAGCAGAACACCCCATCTTAGTTACACAGGCCAGGCAGAACTGGGAGCAGGAATGGCATTCATTGATTCCTAATGACATCAAGAGTTCTCTGGGATACACTGAGGTGTCCAAGTCATCACTGGCATGGCAAGAGTCACAAGAAGGGTTTAACTTTTATAAGTCTTCATAACCTCTTGTTCTTGCCAAATGTATTCAAATTGTTGCTTGAGATATCTCTTCTCCTCAGGATTTCACATCATTATTGGCACTATTTTGTCTTAGTTGAAGTGAATCCAATTCAATTGTCCAATACAAGTAGCATATGAAAAACCCTTTCAGTGCAGTAGTACTGGTGATAGTTCCATTCCCAAAATGGAATTGAATATTATGGGGAAAATCATGTGTTCTACATCACTTTTTAAAAATAATTTTTCTTCTTAGAGAGGCTCACAGTCAAACAGAGAAAAGAAGAAGAGACAAAATGAATAATTTGATAGAGGAGTTGTCTGCCATGATACCACAGTGCAATCCCATGGCCCGAAAGCTGGACAAACTCACAGTGCTACGGATGGCTGTGCAGCACTTGAAGTCTTTAAAAGGTGAGTTTAGGGAACCTCATCCTGTAAATCCTTATTCTAGTAGCAGTTGCAGTGTGTATCATCCTGGATTTAAAATAAATCAAGAGTATTTTATTTTACATTTCCTTACTGTATTTAGTGCTGAGTCTGCTCCTCATTTAAATGTACATGTCTGTAGCTGTCAGAACTTAAATTTAAATTTTTGTTTAGTATAGCAGAAAAAAGCCACCCTTCAGTGTCCAATATTTTCTGTCTGCTCAGGGCTTGCCTTGCTCTTGGGCCACTCCTTGATTCTTTTTACAAAGTACAGGAGTCAAAAGGAAAGTTGCAAGACAGAACATACTTTAACAAAATGGTCAATGAGTTTGATTACATTAAAGTCTTAAAACCCCTCACATGTTACAGAATAGCAAGAAACAGAAACTTCTGCTAGCCTCAGTCAGCAAGCAAAGTTAATCATGGACCTTAGGGGATGGTTTAGTGTGGGGATCAACCCAGAAAATATTCTTTGCTCTCCTTTTGCTATTGCTAGGTTTGGGGATTTTTTTCTTCCTCCCTCCCAAAAAAATATTTACAAATACAAGTTGCATATTGCAGAATCTATCAGCTGCAAACAATATTTGGAGGTTTTGGCACCTCTTTGTTTGAGAATAATAATTTGGTCAACTCTAAGCAAAGATCTGCATTGAAAAACTCGCCAATTATGAATAAACAGGTCTAATGAGAGCCCAGTCAGTTTTGGGTCAAAGAAGTGTAGAAAATCAATTATGTTGCTACCTTGACAGTAATAGAATCATAGAATGGCTCAGGTGTAAAGGGTTTTGAGGGTTTTCTAAAGGCTCAAGCATACTGAGAGTTTTGCATGAAGAAATAATGTGACAAGCAGCAGGGTAGTAACTGCACTTGCAGTTTAAACAAGAAATCTCCTGCTCAAGCATTTGTATTTTAACAACAGGATGTGAAAACTGGACTTCACCCAGCACAGTTATATTTACCTCAGAACAAATGGTTTAAGAGAATACAAGTTGCTATGTGGAGTTATAGTGAATGATGAAATTGGCTGAAATGTTCAACTGTTACAAAAATACAAGAAAAAAATTATATAATGGATAAATGTGTAATGGACAAAAATTATTTTATAGATTACCTGCCATGGGTGCTAGAACAGTACATGCAGTGAGTCAGTCTCACTATATTTGGTGAGACACTTGATTTAATTACAGTAGTCTGGATTTTTTGATTGTTGGCTTTATAGTATTAATGAAGCATTATTAATGCCAAAAGATAATTGATAATATTGGAATTATTCTGTTTCAGCAAAGAGAATTTAGTTAAGAAGTCTGAAATATACCTATGAAATATTTCTAGAAAATTCAGTTCTCATAATACCATTTTTCCAGCAGTACATTAATGATATCTGAACAGAAGTTTCCTTGGTTTGTGTTAATAAAGGGCAAGAAAAAACCCAATTATGTGTCTCTTTTCATTACCAGTGTATGTTTGAGATTTGTTTTAATTTTATTTTTAGAATTTCTAGAACCTTGAATTATTTTTTTTTTAATTCAGCTGTTGAGGTCATAGAGAAAAATTCTGAAAGACAACAACAAGTATAACTG
This sequence comes from Cettia cetti, assembly GCA_013401135.1. NCBI lineage: Eukaryota > Metazoa > Chordata > Aves > Passeriformes > Sylviidae > Cettia > Cettia cetti. Next base: position 70,166 of record VZUI01046996.1, read on the forward strand.
CTAAAAGTGAATTTAAAATGTAACTTTTGACATGATCTCTGTGAATCATCCATTCCCCAGGTTCCAGTAGCTCCTACTCAGAAGTGCGGTACAAGCCTTCGTTCTTGAAGGACGATGAACTGCGACAGTTAATCCTGAGGGTAAGTGCAAGGAAACTCTCAGATAAATCATGGCCTTGTTAAAGCTTGAGTTCTTAGTTGGACAGTGCTTTTTCTCCCATCTTTTCCTTCAGGCAAGTGTTTTGTTGTACTGATTTCTAAACTCTGTGCACTACTCAGGCTTTCATGAAGGTGTGCACAGATGGTTTGGGAGCGTGGCAGGCAGCAGTCTTGGAAGGGACAATAATCTGTGTACAGTCTGCCTGTTTAATACATCCATTCTTAAAATCTTCATGCAACTACAGAGAATGCTGCCAATTATGGAGGAACATTCCCACAGTTGTTGGCTCTCCTTCATGTACATTCTTAAATATGTACTTTGAAAAAGGTGCAGAAAATACCTGGAATAAAATCTTCCCTCTTGTTTGCATACTTCATTATAAACCCACACATCTCATTCACAGCTAGGTTTGTGGGTTTTTTTCCTTTGCTGCAGTAATGCTTTGCCAAGATCTATAAATGGCTCCCAAAAGAAGCTGTTTTCTAGCTGGACTTTTGCCAAAGCTGTGTTTAAGAAACTTCTACTGTTGTGTGGTTGAGGGCCTCATTTGGTCCTTGCAATCTTAATTGCTTTTTTATAGAATCACAGAATGGCCTGAGTTGGAAGGGACCTTAAAGCTTATCTCATTTCAGCTCCTGCCATAAGCAGGGACACCTGCCACTAGCCCAGGTTGCTCAGAGCCACATCCAGCCTGGCCTTGGACACTGCCAGGGATGGGGCAGCCACAGCTGCTCTGGGTGCCAGGGCCTCACCACTCTCACAGGGAACAATTTCTTCCTAATGTCCAACCTAAACCTCCTCTCTGTCAGTGTGAAGCCATTTCCTCTTGGCCCTCTCCAGCTTTCTTGTATTTAATTTTAAAAATCAGGTTTAAAATTGTGCTTGCTTGTAGTCATTAATATTCATTGTTTATTTTAATTGTGAGTTTTTAAAGACAGTATCTTTATATTTTCAGGCTGCAGATGGATTCCTGTTTGTGGTTGGATGCAACAGAGGAAAAATTCTATTTGTCTCTGAATCAGTTTGCAAAATACTTAATTATGATCAGGTGGTTATTGTTGTTTCTTGTTTGCTTTTACCTTGCATTTTCTTAGGATTTTAAAAACTTTTATATTTTATTCTATATTACATCAAACCAGTCCTTGTGTATCATTTCTTGAAATTTTTTTGATTTAATCTTATTCAGAGTAAAGCTGAATATCCTGTAAGAAAAAATGTGCAAGTACATCAGTGTTCCCAACCTGAGGAACGGCACCAGATTTCAGCTGATCATCCTTAAGAAAACTGCCTGTCTGAGGGGAAGGGATAATTTGAAGATGTCCTAATTTCTGTGTGCAAGAGATTTTCTTTCACACAGTGAAGTGATTTGGGGTGGTTTTTTTAGGCCAAGGAAAATGGGTAGTTCAGCAGTGGAAGTTAATTAAAGCTTTCCTCGGTGATGCCTTTATGCTCAGATGCACCACGTAACACATCATCCACAAAAACTATCCAAGTGTGTACCCTTCACCTGAAAGAAACTGAATGAGAGCCAGCTTAGCCTGCAGAATAAGGGAAATTGGAAAAACAGAAGTAGCTGCCATTAGCTGGTGTTTAACATGATGGGCAATTACCACAAATAATCGAGGGATGATAATTTGTTCTTGTATCAATGACTTGTGTTTCACAAACAGAGGCTAAAACAGTGCTGCCATCTGTCTACTTTTGTAACTTTGAAACCATTTGTGTTATCTTCATTTTCTTTATAAATGTACAGATAACCAATCTGGACTCTTTTGTAGATTTATTTTTATCTTTTTTTTTTTTTAAGTATAAAACTATCTTTTTTAATTAAAGTGAAATGAATCATCCTAGGGGAATAAGCATAAAGCAGGGTATGGTTTGGGTTTTTTTTAACTTCTACGCTGATTTTGTTCAAGAACTAAAAGTACCTTTCTGGAGTCACTCATGTTAGACATACCTTCTTCCATACCCTTAAGATGTCCTCTATTCCAGGCAAGGAGATTCAGAGGACATGACTGACTTCATTAAAACCCATGGATTTATTAGCTTATTTGGGAGTTGTTCTGGCTTCTGACTCCCATGCTGCAGCTTAATCTGCTTTGTTACATCTGTATATTTTGGCAAGGCTGCTGTTAGGCTGTCTCAGTGGCACTCAGCATCTTTCCCATTATGATTAAATGGGAAAAGACAAGAGACTGGGTGTTTATCCTGAGTTTGAGTAGAGCTTGTCAACACAGCTCCTTTCTATCCCTTGATTTGGCTGCTATGCTGAAGGGAAGCAGTGGGAAACCCAAACCAGCCCAGTTCTGTGAGAATTCCTTCCTGTTCCAAAGGAAAGTGATGCAGCAGCTCAGTTACTTGGGATGAACGGAGTGAGCAGGTGAAAGGCATCCCAGCTGGAGGCATCCCTGGAAATATCCTCTGCTAAGGAGTGCTGTGGTGGGCTGAGCCCTGCTTCCAGCCTGCTCCCAGCTCAATGGTGCCAGTTTGTCCAACCAAATTAGAGCTCAGAGTCTTTAGGTAGTTGAATATTTCATCCTCCTTCCTACTTCTTCCCTCCTTCCCCAATAATCTGAGAGTGGAGTTACTTTGTGCATAATCTGCTTTGGCTAGGACCAGGAATTGCATTATTTAAATAAATAAAGCATTTAGTTGTACAGAACTCCTTAATCTCCAACTAAATCTGCTGTTTTTCAAAGGGAAGTAACAAACTATGTTTTTACTACCCTTTAAAATAAAAACTATGTTAAACAATGACAAATGAAATGTAAAACAAAATATTGATATTTGGAGTAACTGTGGTATTGACTTTTTTTTAGGGGTGTAGGCAGTTGTTTTCCTGAGATAAGTAATGTCCTGTTCCAAAATGGTGTGATTCTCACCTCTTTTTTGGATTTTGTTGGTTGTTTTGTTGTTTTTTTTAATAGGCCAGTTTAATTGGACAAAGTTTATTTGATTACTTACATCCAAAAGATGTTGCAAAAGTTAAGGAGCAACTTTCGTCATCGGACGTCTCGCCTAGGGAGAAGCTCGTAGATGGCAAAAGTAAGTCAGAGCTGTACATGCTCAGATTTTTTTGAAGAGATGTTAATAAATCTAATTATTAGTTAGGATGTATTCAGGTGTTTGTATGGATGTATGGATGAACAAACCTGAGGTATTTCTATGAAAAACATTTGAATGCGTATCTGCTGCTTAAAGTGCATTTAGAGTTGACAAGCTAGCCCAAAAAGACTTGATTTTATATCATAGGAATTACTGAAATTCTGTTAAATTATTGAAATCACTGTTTAACATTTACCAAGATGTGGTCTGACATTCTTCCTACCAGCATACTACTTTTTTTTCTTGTATTTGCTAGATCTTGTCAATACAAAAGACCTGATGTAGTCGAACATGGGATAAAATACTTCAATATCAAGAATCACTGTCTCCTCTGAAAATGCTAAGTGTCAATCCCAATGTAACCAAACCTTTCTTAGTTTACAGTTGTTTCTAGTAAGGAAAGCATTGTGTACTAAACAGCTAAGGTCTGTTTTATAGCTGGCTTTTACAAGCATCTTTGCAGTTCTTCCTTGTACCAAATATAAGGTGAAAGTTTGTAAAGCATCAGTAGTGATATTAAGAATATCAAGAAGGGTTTAAAAATAGTTGAGTAGTTCTTTCTAATTTTGGAATCTGTGTCAATCATGTTTTCTTTGCCCTATTTAAGTTATTAGACTTTTTTAATTGTAAGGACAAAATCTAGGCAGCTAAACAGTAAGGACAATGTACTGGGAGGTAAATGCAGAAAGCATCTTGTTTTCTAAAGTTTTATTGCTTGGTTTGGTTTTTTAAATTGCTTTACTAAATCTTTGTAAGCTGGCTTGCAAGTACACACAGATTTCCAAGCTGGACCTGCTCGGCTGAACTCTGGTGCTCGACGTTCCTTCTTCTGTCGGATAAAGTGTAGCAGGACCACAGTCAAAGAGGAGAAGGAGTGCTTGCCCAACCCAAAGAAGAAAGGTATTCAAAGAGTGGAGGTGAAGTGGGGGCTTTCTCACTTGAAACTTGTTTAAATTCCAAGGCACTAATGACTTTAGTTCCTACTGATCTCACCAAGTAGCTGTAGAGCAGTGTGAATGTGACCCAGGGACACCTTTTGAAAAACAGTCTAACTGTACTCTTTCTCCTCCCGGGGCCCTCCTGGAAAGAGGGAGGGAGGAACCCGAGGTACAGTGGCTCTGTGGGAGCATGTGCTCTCTTGTGGTCAGATTTGAGACGTCTCAGGGAAATATTTGAAAGAACTGGAGCAGATCAGAAGAATGAAACTAAATAACTTATGTCTTGAAGATAACTGAGTGACTAAAGCCTGCAAACTCTACTATTTTGAAGGGAAAAAAGCAAGTAAACCAACTTTATTTTCTGATTTACTTTCTTGTGTTGTGTGTATTTAAAAATATGAATTTTCCTTTTTTTCCCCTTTTCATAGTAAAGTTAATTTATTGGTGTAATTATTTTCATTTTCCCAGTAATTTTACTTTAGTTCATTTTTTGGTATGCCCATAGAGCAGTATAATCTTGTCAAGTTTACAGTGAAAATTTAAATTTCATTTTTAAAATGCAATTTCCAGCTTCTGTTTTAATACCTTAGTACTGATTTTTGCAAAGGTGTGCTGAAATTGTTTCATCCTGAAAAAATCCTCCAAGTTCTGTTTTTCACTGTAACCTGTTACTGTTGAGATACACCACAAATTTTAAGAGGCCCATGATTGTAAGTAAATAGAATGTCGTATCCCTTGATGTGTCAGAGAACTCAGTGAGACAGGAATTTACCTTCTGTAAATTTTTCTTGGGAAAGCAGTTTTGAGGGAAGGCACCTGAACAACTATGACAAAATCATAGTGAGATAACTCAGTTTCTCATTTTGCAGAGTTGATTTCTGTTTTTTTGTGATAGAGAGGAAAATCAAAGCTCTGGAAAGAATCCTGTTCAGCATAGAGATGTCAAGAATGCTTCGGCATTTTTTTGGAAAGACAGCTATTGTAGGACACATGATGTCAAACCTTGGTGCTTATGAGGGTGTTTGCATGTTGTTTAGAGAGCAAAAGGGGATGAATGACAGTGTATGCTGGAATTTAAGGTATTTAAAATATTTGTATTCCCATAAAACTTAAGAACATGAGATAAATAGAAAATAAGCAGGATTGCTTTGGGCTGCTCTTGACTGCTTCTTTCAACAGCTGCAGTAAGCATATGTTCAGATCATTGTGCTCACTAAAGGTAAATTGATTTGGAAGCTACAGAGGGCCTCGGGTTAATTTTGATTCACAAACCATATAAAACCAAAGTGAGCTGCAGGTTATTGCTTTATTTTCTGGCTAACTTGTGTTTGAACTGCCAACACCCATAACTCATCTTCCTAAATCTTACATAGGGTTAGAAGCTCTCTCTGCAGGTAAGCCCAGATTGAATAGAACAAAATTAATTGAAAAATACTCTGTAAAATGATATATAGTTTTGTACAGTTGGTGTAGGTAAGCATGAAATGTAGTTGCTGGTCTCATGACCAACAGAATAAAGTAAGTGGTTTACTCCTTGAAAAATAACTGCTTCTTATTCAATTTCTTTCTATTAGATCACAGAAAATACTGCACCATTCACTGTACTGGGTATTTGAAGAACTGGCCTCCTAATGAGGTGGGAGTAGAAGAGGAAAATGATGTAGAAAAGGACAGTAGTAACTTTAACTGTCTTGTAGCAATTGGGAGGTTACACCCTTATATTGTTCCACAGAAGAGTGGAGAGATAAAAGTCAAAGCAACAGAATTTGTTACACGATTTGCCATGGATGGAAAATTTGTTTATGTAGATCAGCGGTAAGCGTTTTGTTCTTTAATGAAGAGCAATGACACAACTGCTTCCATTTTCTGATACTCTGTCAAAACTAATTTCTCCAGCAGGGTAGAAGTTTTAATTTAAATTCTCAATTTTTGAGAAATTTTGAGAATTTTTTGAGAATTTTTTGAGAATTTTCAAAAATTCTAATTTTCAGAATGTTTTTCTGCTCTACACAAGAAGCAGTTAATTCTTAAACTATGTGTACTTGGGCTTTGTTTTTTGTCAAATAATACATAATGTATAGAAGTGTACTGTCCTATAGAAAATGGACTCATTTATTCATAAAGAAAAATCTCAAGTTAGAGCTTCGTAGCTCTGTACGACTGAAGTAATAAACATTTAACCAGAAGTTGTTATTTCTGAGAGTCTTACCATTTGTAACAAATACATTCTTTCTAAATGAAGTACCAAATTACTTCCTTAGAAGTGAGAACTAAGTTCCCATGTTCTGTACTTTCTGAACCAGATTTCTATTTGTTGTAGGGATCTAGTTACCACTTCGCATTTTGAATTTCATTGTCACTGGAAATGTTACTGCTTTCAGTCTTTTTTCCTTTCAACTAAAATTGTCAGTTTAAAACTAATTCCTTTTAGTGGAAGAGCGAAATTCAACTAATGAGCTTTTTATTGACTCTTATGTGTGACCAGTACTGTGACTGGCTAAGGGGAAGCCACTAAACAGAAGTATTTTGTGTGTACATGTGGTTTGCATGTTTAAACACTTACTTTACCTTTGAATTGTCATTCATTGCAAAGGGATAATTTGCTGTGAAAAATATTTCCTGTTGTTTTAGAGCTGTACTAATGCTATATTTTTCTCCAACCACAAACACAGGCATCTGTTTGATTAAATATTAATGTTCTGCTTTTTCTGATACTGAAGAAAACAGCTTTGACTCCGCTGTAGTTCACATTTTTATTTCTAACAGTGCAACAGCAATTTTAGGGTATCTGCCACAAGAGCTTCTAGGAACTTCTTGTTACGAGTACTGCCATCAAGATGATCACAATCACCTTGCTGAAAAACACAAAGAAGGTAAAAAATAGTTGGTCCTTCCAGACTATTTACAGCTACGTGTAACTGCAAGTGAAAACCCAAACTACCCAACCTCAGCATTGCCTTTTGTGGTGTCTGTGTTAAGACAAGCCTGTGTAAGGCTTGTAATAAAATCAGGGAGAAACTTGTGTTGTCTTGGCTCCTGGTGCAGGGCCTTATTTGTGGGGGAATAATGTCAGCTCATGTCAAACCCTCTGCTTCCATTCTTTGTAAGGAAGAGGAAGGAATCCTGAAGAGCAGATGTGTCTGATAACGTAATTAAAGACACGAGTTAAAGCTCACCAAGTCATGAGTCTCCCAGTGCTTTGCAGAAACTTTGTATTTGCTTTTTAATGTAAGATTTATGACCCTGCTGAAACTATATAATTTGATTTTAGAGCAGACCCCAGTTTGTTCTGGCATGTTATTCCATGTTTGGCTAAGAGAAACATTTTGATTTTATGATGCTATAAAACAGATTTATTATTTCTACCTTTACTTTTCTAAGCTTAAATATGGTGATTAGAACTTTCCTTTTCTTATCTAGTGTTACAGAATAAAGAAAAAGTATTTACAAATTCCTACAAATTTAGAGCAAAGGATGGGACTTTTGTTACTTTAAAGAGTCAGTGGTTTAGTTTCATGAATCCTTGGACCAAAGAGCTGGAGTACATTGTATCAAACAACACTGTGGTATTGTAAGTAATTTATATGACTCTCCATCTATTTTTTGTCATAATTACAGTTAGCACTAACAGAAAATAACCTGCTTAGAAAGCCCAACAAGGCTAGAAAACATCAACCCTGCACAAAAAGGGGCTGAAAAACCTGGACAAACAACTTTTTGGCATTTACCAGCTATTTTTGTTTCAGGCCTAAGTTGTGGATTTGACTCTGAAAACTGTTGTTTCCCATTCAGAAAAAAATGAGGTGAAAGAGTTTCTTGTAAAAGGAAGAAGGCAAGGATCTTTAAGAAAAGTAGATTTGAATAAATGGAACTGTCAAGTTAATTCTGCTTTTCCTTCTGGTCTGTACAACCCTCTGTGTCAGTTGACCCAATTCCAAGTGCTTCCCTACCCCCCAGGTGCCAGAAGGTGGAGAAGCACAATTGGTAGATGATGGAAATGCAAGGCAGGACAGAAATATCCTCTCCAAACTGATTGCAAGGGTGGAGCCTGGGGGACAGTAAATGCATGTGTTTCATTCTTTTTATTTGTAGTTCTTTTTCATTCTCTGCCCCTTGCAATGGAGGTGTAATTGGGATTGTTCCCGTGCTACTGAGGATCTTTGCCAATGATTGGGGTTTTGAGCAGGGACAGAGGGGATTTTATTTCCATTAAAGTTGTCGAGGGGGCCTTTTGCCCATTCTGTACCTGGTTCATGCCTGAAGTCAACACATCACCCACCTCTTTTGCCCATGTTTTTTCCCCAGGAAGACAGAGAAGAGCAGTTCAGACAGTCTGTGCTGGCCAGCAGCCCAAGGACAGTTTTTTACCTGCCCTGGAGATGTGGGCATTTGCAGCTGTCTGCAGAGGGAAGGAGGGCAACAGCTGCTGACACGAGGCAGCTGCTCACCTGTCCTTGTTCCTGATTATCTGATTTCCCTCCTAACACTAAAAATGATGCCCCTATTCCCTTTTCTTGGAACACAGACAATCCTACTGGCTCTCTTTTTCACTTGGAGAGTAAGTGGAAATTAGTATTTCACGCACTGCTCAGAAACATTACAAAGAATTGAACATGGAGATATGTGAGGAATATCTTATATTTCCCTAGTTTGAGGATGCTAGCTTTTGTTCTCTGTAAAGTATTATTGAAATTAAACATAAATATATGCTGGATTTTGCTCTTGAAAAAAAAAAAGACCTGCTGACTTTTTGTGGTTTGTTTTGGATTTTTTTCATTTCTTTAAATATCAGAGGTCATAAGGAATCAGCTGAAGAAGAGGTCCTCTACAGTTCCCAACCTACAGAAGGCAAGTATCACTTCTTACAGTTATCACAGCTGCATCTCTCCTGATCAGTCAGTTTAGATTTACTTAGTCCAGGGATTCTTTTATTCTAGGTTGTGTGCAAGGAAGGATTAATTTTTTTTTTAAGCTACTTCTTTTTCAGTGTCTAGTTACTTACAGAGTCCTAACTGATATAATTCACAGAACTCTAAAAAGAAGTGTATATAACCTTCTTTTAATTTCCAGCAGCTTCTGTTAGAGCTGGGGATTTGGTTGGTAGGAGATTGTGCTTCTGTCACAGACTCTTCATGTTTTGCCCAGTTTTCTGAACAGATCGTGCTGAGTTTATCTATAATATACAGGGCAATACTGATACAGAACACATTTTGTTATTGTTTTTCTGCTATGCATAGATTCTGCTTTCTGCATGCTGTTCTATCATCTTGCTGTCAGGCTTTATTTTTGCTTTTCAAAATGTTATTTCAATAACTCATTTTAGTTGGTGAGAAATCCAAGGGTTTTTTAAACTCATGTTCTTTGCAATGTCTGTGAGAGACACTGGAGGTGGCAATGATTAAATACATTTCACTACTGGAGAACAACAATGTTCACAAACAGATTATTCACTTTATATTGCAACACCCTCTGCCATGAATCAGTATTTAAAGGAATATAATTTTTGAATATATACATGAAAATGTGTACTTACATAGTGTATATATCTAGAACAAAAGCTGCTTTAAAATAAATCCTTGCCCTGTGCTGAAACTGCTCTGTGTTACAAGTTTTGTTTGGGCTTTATTTTTTTTTTTTTTTAATCTCCAGATGCTGTAAAACAGTCTTTAGTAAGTGTACCTGGAATGTCCTCTGGAACAGTTCTTGGTGCTGGAAGTATAGGAACCGAAATTGCAAATGAAATATTAGAATTACAAAGGTAATAAATGCATAACATCATCATCAGGCTTTTAAGTAAAGATAGGGACGAGGGATAGGTGGTGGTGTGAGGGTTGCTCCAGTTTCACTTTTATTGTATTATATGTATAACACTCTTTAGGTAGAGCAATAGCATTATGAGATTCCATTACAATTAATGTCAGTCTCATGCCTGGCAGAGCCCATCCCTGTGCAGGTGATTCAACAAATCAAAATGTGCTCAAGGAATTGTGATCCATGGTCTTTTCTGATCTCTTCTCTGTTTTCTGCTGCTAAAACCTGGAGCAGGATAATTTAGAATCTTCAGGAGAATTTAAGACATTATTGTTTCAAATGATCAGACTTAGCTTTGTCACTAGGGACATCTGGTGGGTTCTGCAACACACAGTCTGTTTTTCAGTGTTTGATTAATGTGACCTGGTAAATCAACTAAACATGTGCAATTTTAGGTTGCATTCTTCACCCTCTGGAGAGTTAAGTCCATCACATCTCCTCAGAAAGTCACCTTCTCCAGCTTTAACTATAAACTGCAGTGATGTGAGTACACCCCTGCCTGTAAAAATCCAAAATGGAAAGGTTAATGTCAGCTCCAAACCTGTGTTGGAGCCAGATTGCCCTGATTTGTTTTTGTGTGAGAATATGTACTTTTAATGTTTTTGAAGAGACTTTTTAAAAAATCTGTGCTGTTTTGAAATGTTTAAAATTGTGACTTTGAAGGTATTTCATTACTCTTCTAAGAATGGATAGTTATGCTAATCTAGCAGTGCACGTAAATCTACTAGTGCTTGTAACACCACAAACTATAACTGACAGTTAGATATAATATATGCCCATAGCTATGGAATAATTAACATATCTTCTTACCTAAAGATATTGTATGTTTTGTATTGGACACTGCATGAGCAAACTTCTCCAACAGCTCTTCTTAGAATGCAAATTTCTTTCCTGTTAAAAACAGTTTATCTTTTCACTGCAATGTTCATTTCCCATGAAAAAAACCCACTATTCTGGTGTAGAAACTGCTTTGGCTTCCCCCTTTTTTATGATCTGTTTTCCTCTGTGTTATCACAGATCTTTCTCTTTAGAAGTTGATTGACTTATATAGGCTGAACTCTCTAAATCATGTAGTATCTCATCATAAGGATAATTTCATCATATTCTGAGCTTCTGTATCCCATTTGTTCCTAAAATACTTTTGGAAAGCATTTCACCTTTCTTAATTTCCTGGTAGAATATACACAAGTCAGGCAATCCTAGGAATCTCTCCTGCTAAATTACATGTATGTGTTAAATAAAACAAGTATCAGGGAAAAAAATTATCTTCTTTTTTGGGGGGGTTAGGATGACTTCCATCTCTATTGCTATGATCAATGTAGTTTAATACTTATAGAACCAAGGAGGTATGTGGGCTTTTTTAATCTCTTAACTGGAATGTTTTGATAGTGACAAACATGAGGTCACTGGGAATTTATGGTAGTAGATGTGGACAGTGCAAAGCAATAAATTTGGTGCTGGATTTATTTACTGAACACTGGCACTGTTGAGGGTCTTACTCATCACTGTGAAGTACCTTTGACAGCTGTGTAAGTCACTTTTATTTAAGCCAGGTCCAGTGCTATATGAACTTATAAAAATTTGTTCCTAATTGCAAAATATCTGCCTGATACTGTATATTTTTCACTTTCTCTATTTAGTTCTTAATAATTTGTCAGCAATCTATGTTTCTGTAATGCAATATTTGTGACTAAAGTTAGTATCTAATTCTGTCCTTTCTACCAATTCTGCTCTTTCAGGTGCCAAATAAAGAGTTGATTCAGTTATGTCCTTCAGAAACAGAAGCTCTAGAGAATTCAGAACAAACCCCGGGTGCTATTCCATTTCCCAGTAACGAGCCTCTCCTCAGTAAGATTTATTTCTCTTGGGGATATTCTGGGATTTGCAGGGGCTAACATTTCTGATAAACAGTTCATTTCTGAGTGCACCACTTTACAACCATGTATAAATTGTAAAAAGATTTGGCTGGCTGACTGAAGATGAGAGCACTCTGAAAACAAATGTGTTGTTGCTGCAAGACAAACAGCAAAAATTGGTCAGTGAGGCAGTGTCATGACAAAAAAACAACATCTGTAACTGAAGTTTACCATTACATATTCTTTAACTTTTTGTGAAGCACTTCACTGTTCTCTCTCCAGGACAGAGATGGGGAGGGAAAAGTATTTCAATGCAATGTCAGTGAACTTCTTGGAATTTGTGAATTATTGTCCTTTAGCACGTTACCTCTTTCTTAACTGCAGGCTGGGAGTAGTTGACTGCTCAAAATGGTTCAGAAAGATGGGTTTTTTTCTTTCCCTTGTTAAGTTTGTCTGGATACAGGATTCCCTGGCCCTGTAAAAGGAAAATGCCACTGCATTATGTTTAACATAAAAGGCAGAATGCTGTAAAACCATGTTTATGTTGATCCTGTATTTCAGCTCTTAGAAACTTTCCTATCTCCCTTTTCTCCCTCATTTACCAGGGATTTATTTATTTATAACCTACAGCTTTCTTCGAGTTGCACTATGAGCCTTTTCAAAAAAAAATTTAAAAACCCAAACCCTGACAACCCCAAACCAGTCAACCAAAAAAAAAAAAAAAACCACTGAAAAAGAAACACAAAGGAAAAAAAGCTAATCCTCTAATAAGGGTTTGAGAAAAAAAAAATTAAAAATAACACCAGCAACACAGAACAAGGAGTAACAGTTTTAAACCAAAAGGGAGTCAAGTTAGGGGTTTTTTAACATAGAAATATATTTGCCTTGACTTCAGAGGCAGGTGCTGCTTCAAACCAATTCTGTTTTGCAAGTTGCCATGTTCTCCATGCTTCCTAGTGTTCATGCCTGCTTCAGACTCCCTGTTTAATCACTGTGTAGGTGGCAATTCTCAGCTGGACTTCGATGCCATCTGTGAGAACGATGACACTGCCATGACAGCTCTGATGAATTACCTGGAGGCTGATGGAGGCCTGGGAGACCCAGCTGACCTCAGTGACATCCAGTGGCCTCTCTAGAGCTGCCTCTGGGAGAAAGGAGTGTCAAAAACCCCTCATGCACAGCAACCCTACATCCTCAGTACTGTATTGGAGTTTTGTAATGGTTCCTTGGAATTCAGACTTGCTGTCTCTGGATTTTTAAAGACTGAAGCCTTGTTCAGAGAGAGACATCTTCTGCTGCACCTACTGACAAATGCAATATTTTTATCATGATGAGGAAACCTTGAAGTTTTAATATTGAACCATCTGTAACTGGAATGCTTAGAACACATTAGTATATTTTTGCTAAGAAGCTTTAACCAAAAGGTACTGTACAATGTACAGGATTACTTTTTCTTAATTTTAATACTTCAGACTTTTATTTATTGTTTTTGTTTCAAGTTGCAGAATATTGGTTATCCATGTTACTTTCTGTAGAACCTACTGTACTTATATGGTTTGAGAATATTTGTAACTATTAAATTTAATTGAAATAATGATTTGCACACACTACAGTTGTAAAATAAGGTATTATAACTCTCAAATGATGCAGTTGGTGATTCCTTGCGCTTCTCAGCAGTGCAATTTTTGCAGTCAAAGGTGAAAATGAAGCCTACAGTTCTGGGAGCAAGGATTGGGTTGGATCACCCTAATAAACAGAAGAGAAAGATTTTAAGAAAACCACTCATTTTCCCAGTGCACAAACATGAGAAGGGTATAAGAAAAGAGCAACAAACTCTTAATTACTGTTTTGTATTATTTGTAATGTATTGTTAGAGAGGCAGTGCATAGAGCCAGAGAAGAATCATGCTCTATTTGTAATAAAGCACTTCAGTCTTGTCCCAGGTTCTTTACTAACTAGAGAAGTTTGAATGGATAGTCTTGGCTCCAGAGTGAGGCTTGCACACTCTGGTGGTGAAAAAATTTTAAAATTCTAGAGCATCTTTTATGTTTTTGGAGAGATTGGGAGAATTTTCTACTGCTTGAGTGTGTGACTTTTTAAAATCTCTCTGTACTATAGCTGTGTAAGTAAATGCTATGCAGGATGATCTTTTGGGGACAGTTTTTCAAGGATTGTATCCCAGTTACAGCAAATGACTCAAGAGCACGGCACTTTAGAGGTTGCATTAGAACAACATAGCACTAATATAGCAAAAGGATCTTTTTACCTCTGGTATTGAAGGTTTCAACAAATTTTTGTATAAACTATATATCAAAAAATTACAGATTTTTCATGTTTTCTTCATGTTTGGGGTTTGTTTGTTTGTTTTTAATTCAGGTAATGAAAGGAAAGCATTTGAAGATATCTGATACTTGTGCATCTTTTTAATACAGACCTTTAAACACAGGTACTACCCTAACCTCTGACTCCAGGTGAGGAAGGCAGCCTGGGCTGGTGTTTTTAGGAAGGCTGGAGTTGGGAACAGGTGGATGTGGCCGTCACTAGATGTCACCCTTGTGCTGCTGGGGAGCCACCCTGTCCTCATGAGGACACGATCTGGACATGAAGTGGCTTCCTCTGCTTGACAGCAGCTCTGTATCTTATAGCTAATATGACTCCTTTTGCAAACAATGCGGTTTTGGTGATGGTGGTTTGCTAGAATGGTTTCTTGGATGCATTTTTCCTTTTTTTAACTCCTTGGAGGTTTTTGTTTTGTTTTGTTTTGTTGGGGGTTTTTTGCATTTAATTTGGATGTCATCTCCTGCATTCAGATCTCTTTTTTACAGACATGGGGCCAAAATCATCAGTTCTCTTGCTTTATTAGAATAAACTTTTCTGCTTTTTCTGAATTTTGGGCTATATCATGGAGCAAAATGGGAGAAATAAACAGGCACTTTCTACAAACTGATAGAAATCTATTTCTGTAAATAAAATTTGAGAATTTGAGATTCTGCCAATATAAAATGCATTTTCTCTTTTCTATTCTAGAAATAAATTCTAAATAAACCAGCAAATAATGTAGCTCATAGATAAATGACTACATAAATAACTTTAAATTATACAGACTTTATTAGAACAGGTTTTTTTAAACTGGATTACTTGGGAAATGGGGCAGCTGTTGTTACTGCAGGAGCAGATTAATTCTTTCACAAGATTTATATAAGTGTCTAGACTCAAACCACTATTTTTGGATTCTTGGCTAACCCTAAAAAAATAACCCAAAAATGTAACTTTGATTCTTTTGCAGTCAATGACAAATATTGTGACTTTCAATTCATTTATTAGATTCTCCCTTTGCTATTTGTAAATTTTTGTCTGGCTTAAAGCAGCCTTTTCAAGAAAAAGTGTCACTTGTAAATATTTCTGGTGAAATGGATAGATATTTTTGAATACAATTGAGATGGTATGTGCTTACCTTTGTTTGTATAACAGCACAATTCTAGTAAGATACTGACAGTTTGTTCCTGGCATGGTGCAGGTAATGGTAGGATGTGGTTAAACCAGGTCAATAAATACTATTTTGATGCCCTGCTGTTAGTCTGCTGGCAATTCTGTCTAATACTGAACTGAAATATAAAGCACTTGTTCTTTTAGATCCCAGGCTCCTTCCCTAAAAACATAATCAGGGATTTGGAACTCCTGTGGATTTTGGTAGCTCAGTGTGATGCTCCCCAGGCACGGAGAGCCTGTAATCCAAGCTAATGTGCATTTTTGGGGATTCAAACAGGGCTTCAGAACACCCCTTGTGCCCTCCAGGGCTGAACTCTGAAGGTGTCCACACATTAACCCTGAACTTTTCCATTTCCTGTTGCAAGCACAAGGCCTGTGAGGAGCAGCTGAGGGAGCTGGGAATGCTCAGCCTGGAGAAAAGGAGGCTCAGGGGGGACCTCAGCACTCTACAACTCCCTGGCTGGAGGTAGGTGGGGGTCAGGCTCTGCTCCCAAGGGACAGGACAGGAGGAACTGGCCTCAAGTTGTGCCAGGGGAGGTTTAGATTGGATATTGGAGCAAAAAAAAAAGGGTTATTAAGCATTGGCAGAGGCTTCCCAGGGAAGTGGAGAAATCACCATTCCAGGAGGTGTTTAAAAGTTGTGCAGGTGTGGCACTGGGGGTAGTGGTGGATTTGGTGGTCCTGGGTTAAAGCTGGACTTGATCTCTGAGGTCTTTTTCAACCTAAACAGTTGTGTACCTATAAAAATTTGTCACTTGATGATGTGGGGGCAGGGAGGATCCTTCCTGTGATTTTGGGATTCCCTTGTAGGATATGGTCAAGTACAGTGCTGTTGCATGGGTATAAACTCTAGGTTTCTTTCCTGTGGTGCTTTGTAGTTCTGGAATTTGCTGTGGGTCTTACATTTTTTAGAATACTAGAAAATTTGGTTTATTCACAAGCACAAAAGGCTAAAGTCATTTTAGTAACTGCTCACAGCAGGGTTTCTGTTCATGATCCAAAGTGGGACAGAAAAGAGAATGCAGTGCCTCAGCCTGCCTGATGTGTTAAAGGTAAGTTCAGGTATGTGGGCACTGCCCAACATAACTTTTTATTATTAATATGTTTTCACGTCAAAACCATCAGAAATGATCCCACAATCTTTGGAAATGGTAAAAAGTTTTGTGGGAAAGCTCTGCCTTGGCTGTTGTTGCTGCAGTGCTGACCCTGTCTGGTTGGTAACTTTTCTTCCCTGGCATTTGCAGATTCCAAGTGTGCATGACCCAGCATCTGTAACGTGTCCTACACCTCTCAGGGAACCTTGGCACAACAGAGAGAAAGTGACATCATTAATGTCTCTTGGGTAACACTGTTAATGGGTAACAGTGAGGTTTATAGGGTGTTCCTGGAGGGCACTGTAAGGTCAGCAGCAGGACTCTGACCTCTACAACAGCTCAGGTAACGTGCAGTGCTTTTAAACAAAAAAATCTGACTTCAAACACTGCTGCTTTCATAAACCTCACAGATAGGGCTGTATTGCAGAGAAGGCAATACCACTGGGCCTTTAATATTTAGCAAAATGCTTTCAGATGAGTGGGTAGAAATTCTTTGAGAGGAGTGGTTCCATCCTTAGACTTCATCTTGTCACAATAGGATAAGCAAATTGATTTTTTAATTATACAATCAATCTCCTGAGTTGGGAGGGACCCATCAGGATCATAGAGTCCAACTCCTGGTCCTGCACAGATACCCAACAATGCCACCCCCTGCCTGAGAGTGTTGTCCAAACACTGCTGGAGCTCTGGCAGCCTTGAGGCTGTGACCATTCCCTGGGGAGCCTGTTCAGTGCTTGACACCCTCTGAGGGAAAAACCTTTTCCTGATCTCCAGCCTGGCCCTGCCCTGGCACAGCTCCATTTCCCTGGTTCTTGTCATGGTCACCAGAGAGAAAAGATGAGTGTCTGCCCCTCCTCTTCCCCTGTGCTTTACATACATTTGACTTATCAGGTCTTTAGGAATTATAAGAATTCTTTTTTTTTATCTGCAAATTCAATTGTGGTATTAGAGCCTGTTTTCATTGTCATTGAAGAGATGATAAATCCCTTATCAAACAAAAGGCAGGTGAGCTTAGTGTTGTTTCAACAAGCTCCAATCAGCTTCTAAAGATTTGCTCTGAACAGCTCTGGGCTTCATTCTCCGTGGAATTTGTGTTCCAGCCCCTGGGTGTTGAGGGTGCCCGTTCTGCTGGGGCAGCAATGCACACAGCCTGGCTCCCAAGAGAATTGTGCAGGAAGAGCTGCTGCTCCTCCTTTGGCCTCCTGCTAGTTTCATTTGCAGATTCCTGTTTGATTTGTGGCTTGCTGCTTCTGGAGCTGGAGGAGCCAGCAAAGAGTTCTTTCCTATCTTCTGTCTCTCTGTTACTCATGAACTCTTAGGTCTTTAAGACAGTGAATCCCCAGCTTTAGAACTTTTTAAATCACAACAGTTTTCAGGCCTGTCTTGCCTGTGGGTTATTACAGTAATTTCCTGCCTGCTCCTAGATTGTCTTTAAAAAACCCGAAACAGGTTTCTCAAAGTGTCCTGTCCTGCTTTTGATGACAGCAATGATTCAGAGTAATGGGAAGACAATGGTCTGGAACACCCAATCTTTTCAAGCAGCTGTGCTATTGCCATGGTATGG